>JASSUY010006995.1:0-30348 GCA_032466535.1 Forpus xanthops | reverse complement strand
CCGGCCTTGAACACTGCCAGCGATGGAGCATTCACAACTTCCCTGAGCAACCCATTCCAGTGCCTCACCACCCTTACGGTAAAGAACTTCTTCCTTATATCCAATCTAAACTTTCCCTGTTTAAGTTTTAAACCATTACCCCTTATCCTATCACTGCAGTCCCTAATGAAGTCCTTCCCGGAGTATGAAAACTGCAATAGCCACAAGAGGGAGTCTGTGCTACTGGAAGAGAGGAGACAAGTAATCTGAGGTCAAATCCTTCCTTCAGACCAAACTGCCTTTGGCCTTTATTCAGACGAAACTGCAATACATTACCAATGGCCATGGCTGATGAGTAGGTTGTTTTTTTTTTTTTTGCAAGACTAGTGAAAGTGGAACTTGCAGATTTTGTTAATGCTGAAAAAAAGATAATGCTACTGAGCTGTGAGAAACTATTGCTTTAACTCAGCCTTCTGGCAGCAGCCAGTGTTTTCCAGGGAAGCCAAAAAGAAATGCTGCTCTTTAACAGCAATTGCTCGGTGTGCAACAATGCATGCAGGGAACACAACACCCAAAGCCTGCTGCCATACCATCCACATTTTCTCCTAAAAAATGGGGCTCACCCTGAGAATGCATTATATACACATTCAGTATTCCCTGCCTCTTTCTCCTGGACTTTGGCACAATGACAGAGCTAAGCAGGAAGGCTAACTGATGAAACTGTATGTGTACAAGTGACAAGTGTCATCCAGCCAGCAGCAGAATCAAAGCCAAGGACTGAATTGCACACAGGCAGTTGAACAGAATTATCATCATCAGGGGCTGTAAACAGCACCTGAGAACTGCTCTTCAGTGAGGAAGTTCAAGACAGCTTCCAAACGCTTTGGTGACTATGGAGAACAAGCAAATCAGCAGGTTAAAATCTGACTGCATGAGGTGCTCACAAAACTCATTCCAGTGGTCTCACTGCGCTTGGGTTCAGCCCGAGGATCATACGGAAAAAGAGAAGAACATGATCAGAGCATGCGCACTGTGTATAGTATCTGAGGCTCCAGTAAGATGAGGGAGAGCACAAGGAAGTATCTTCTAGGACTGAAGCAGCCACGATGGTGAAGGTGTACACTAGCACATCCATAGCTTTCTCACATGAGTTATAGCATGCAGTTGCAAAAGTACAGCTAAAATGGGGGCTGTAGAATCATGGCCTCTGTCAACTCCAGCTATGATATCTAGAAACATTAAAAAGTCCATGTACATATGTGAAAACTCCCCATTTTTTTTAAAACCGGCTATCTATTGCAATTTGAAATATGGCACTCCAAATTAGTAGTAGTCACACTCACTAACTACTGCAGTGCTTAAATTGCTATTAAAGAAGAAAATATGGTCAAAGGTGGAACTTAGTGGCTGTGATATAAAATGTAAAAATATGAGGAAATGGCCATGAGTTCATTAACCCCAGGGCTTTTTAAACAACTGCACATGTTTATGTAAGATTAAAAGGGCAAGAAGACACCGTACAAATTTATGAGGAAATCAGAAGATTTCTAACAGCGAGGTTCCCATGGTGGAAGCAGTGGCAGCAGAAGCCCTAGCCATGTACAGGACACAGCTTCCACAGCTCATAAGCCTGCCTGAGTTTCTGTAGCTCCCTATTCCTCCTCCTTATCTTTGATTAAGTGCATCAAAGATCTCACATAACGCAAGATCCAAGGCCTACATTAATGATGAAAGAGCATGGGATGAAAGATAGGGGGCTCTCTGATGTTCCTAAAGGCACCCACTTCATTATCAGGAAGCGGCAGCAGCAGAAGCAGTTGGTTACATGGCAAACTGCACAGAGCTCAGCAGGAGCAGAAACAGGGAATCTCCAGTTGGATTCCCAGGAAAGCACCTACACTTAACTCTCTGTTCAGGAGCCTCCTGAACATCAGAAGTGCATGTAAACAAGCATATTTTCCTCTTACATGAAATAAAAGGGTGCTACTATAGAGAAGTCATTTAATTTGAAAGGAAGTTGAGCTCACAGCCACAAAGCTGCTAAAGAGTATTAGATTATGAGCAGCACAAAATGTCATGCCTTGTAAAAAACAACCTTTTTAGAAACCTCGTGATCATGGGTTTGTGATTTCTTAAATATTGCCTTTGAAATAATGGTTTTAATGAAATATTCTCAGCAATATTTGTTTTCCAGATTCAGACCGTGTTGCAACTAAATACGAACATGCCATTGACTGAAAACATATTTACACAAAGTGTTTTTCACATCTTCAGCACCTCTATTTGAATGAAACAAGGGTAAGTAATAAAGGCTTCAAACTAGTTTCAGATTTAGATACTGAGTGCACACTTCTCTAATAAATTAATGTGTGGTTTTAGAAACATGTACCTGATTTTGCAAAAGCTTCAGGAACTTTTTGACTTCACTTGTAAAAGAATCCCCCTCCACTAAACCCACTTAGGTGTTCAATGTAAAGTGTGAACTTAAGTTGCTGCACTCTCAAGCCATTATTTTCCATGTGTCCATTTCTTTTCAAATGCAGCTGCTTTTCCATACAGCACCAGACATCCAAGGCCAAGGAATGTTCAAATGCAAGCAAACTATGTACAGCTTTGCTCCCATCATTTTAATGCCATGAAAACAGAGAGGGACAACTGTCTTTACGAAGACAAAGGCTAGGAGGGTTCTCTCACCTGGCCAAGGTGTGCGGCAGCCCTGTGGTACTCAACCTAGAGTGGTGGAAATGTTTGCTGGAGGCTTACTGCAGGCACAAAATATGGTGTCTGGTGCCACAGAAGTGTTGGATGGGTCTCTGCTGAGAGACCCTGGCTGCCCTGAATCCTGTCTGGAGAGTCTGGGTGTCCCCACTACCTGCAGGAGGCCTGGGACACACCATATTTCATAGTCTGCCTTTCCCCATGGTTTAGAGGATCAATAAATCAGTTCTTAGCCCTTACATTTTACCGCAGATCTGGGCCCAGGCAATCCTCTGCTGCAGAGAACTGTTACCCTGCCTGCTATAATGGGCTGAGCAGGGACCAGCCCCGGGTGAAGGTTTTGCCTGGGACTGTCGTGCTGGTGCTGTGATCCATCTGCATTCCCTGTGCAAGCTGTCTGTGCTCGTTGTGAGGTCTTGCCCACATACCAAAATCATCTGTTTTGGATAACCCCAAGGCATTTCCCAATGTCTTTCTAATGTCTTTGTCCACTCTATGGATCTGTGCTGAATCTTCTTTTCCTCCCTCCTGCGTAGTTTTGGTTATTTGAATGTGGGGTCACACGTTACAGGATTTTTGGCAGATCAGCTTTACAGCAAATTGATTCGCTTTCACATACTCAGATCTGTTAGGATACAGCTTTTTAAATTTTATTTTATTTATTTTAAGGCTCTCAGGAAGTTGCAAAATGCATTTCTGATTGTTTTGACCTAGGGTTAGTATTACATTGGCTCTGCAGGTAGTTTCCTTAAAAAGCCTCCACTCGGGCACTGACAGTTGCTGTCTGAGTTTATCCAATTTGCTGCAAAACAGGGGTCTTACTCCCCTGATTTCCCTCTGCTACTGCAAACCTAGTGGACACGGTCAGGCGGAGGTGTGAGACAGCTCTCTTCGCTTTACACACCCGATGCACAACTGAGATCACTACTCACCCCAGCTCGGAGTGCCGCGCCATGACGTAGTTGTAGCATCTTCCCAGGATGACTTCTTGTAGGTTCTTAGTGGTCCCTCTGTCCTTCCACCTCAGCATTTCAGGACTGCTCTCTGGTTTACCGTGAGTCAGGATGGAGGCCAGCACGACGGCGAGGACGAGGCCGGCCAGCAGCACCACGATCCCCACCAGCAGGACGGTGCGCTGCCGCGTCCTGAGAGAGCCCTGCTGGAACGGCATCCTGCGAGGGCTGCCTGAGGAGCAGCAGCAACTGCTCCCCCAGCGCAGAGGGAACACAGCTTTCTAGCGTGTCGCTGCCGTCCCCCCGCCCCGCTCCGGGCTCAGTGCCGGCGGCGGGCAGGAGGCCGGGCTGACCCCCGCCTCCACCGGCAGAGCAGGGAGGGTCAGACTGAGGGTGCCGCACTGTCCCCGGCGGGCTCGGGACAATTCAGTCGCTTTTAAAGCCGAATAATGGCTTTTCGGAGCTCTACACAAGAGTTTTGCTGTTGCTTGCCTCCTGCTCCTCATATTGCTGGGACATCCCCAAGTTAAACTTCACAAAGTATCAGCGGGCACTCATGAAAGAGAATCTCGGGAAGTTACCCGTAAAGCTCCCAAAGCCTTCTCTCGAATGAAGATCCCATCACATGTTCCAGCTAATGTGTGATTAAAAGATGAATTCATGCAACCCAGCCAGTTTCCTCTAAATTAATCTGGTTTTTAATGATAGGTGTTGAATCCAGCTTTACCGAAGGCAATTATCAACCTTGCAGTGGTCATAAAAAATATATTCATCGACACACAAAGAGGTACTTTATTTCTCTGTCCCTTGCAGTCTTGGTTAGCTGTCACATGAATTTCTGAGACTAGTGTGTGACTTGTGGGTTTTTGAGGCTGTGTGAAATCATCTCAGGAAAGATTTGGTGTTCCCTGCAAGAGGGAAGTTAGACCCTTTTCCTCCTCTCTAAATAGGGCTATTTTCTTCCTTAGTCAAAAACCAACACAAAATAAGACTCACATCTCAAAATCCAAACAAAAGAAGCTCTGCAATGTCATAGAATCATAGAATAGTTCAGGTTGGAAAAGATTTTAAGATCATCAAGTTCCAACCCTCCTGACATGTCAGAATAGCTAGAAGTTATTAATAAATTGTTAACAATTGCTTACTGATTTGTCTTTAATAGGCTGATCATGAGAAAGGGCACCTATGGCACATCTCAGGCCAGGCAGTTCTGAAATGCTATGCTCCAACCAAAGCCTGCACTGGTGAGCAATGATTTAAGCACATAATCTGAACTTTGCTGATCCTGTTTTCTGAGAAATGATGCAAATGTTGGGAGGTCTTCAGTCAGAAATGAAGCCTCAGTTTTGCAGAGGCATATCTGGTAGTCAGACCTGAAGTGGTCAAACAGGCAGACTCAGTGATTGTTGTAGGTCCCTTGCAACTGAATTACTCTATTCTATATCTCTCCCTAACAGTGTCATGTCTTCATAAGAGGGAGAACACTGTTTTCTGTTTATGACACTGCTTCTGTTCCCTCAGAGGTCTCCACTGCAGGCTCTGCAGGAAGCACAGGAAGCTCTGTTGGAGACAATTCATAAGAATTTGCTCATAAAGGAAGTTTTTCCCCATAACCCTTTCAGTAAGCATCTGGGTTTTGCCTTGGCAGGCTCGAATGATTGCTCTTTATTTGTTCCTTGGTTTTCATCATGAATGTGAGGTATTTGCAGAAGAACTTTGTGATCTTTTATTAGACATGAGAGATTATTGAATTTGGCTCGTTTTCTCCTTCATGTTTGTTTACATGTTCAAAACCCACTGGTTTTCAGTAACATGATGTGTGAAAAAAGTTTTCTTCTGTTCAGGTATGACACTGATTCATCGAGAATAAATGAATGCAGACTCAGCAGCTCTGGAAGGTGTCCTTGCTGTTGACTTTGTAACACCTCGAACTACATAAGGAATGTCAAAGACAAGTAAATGCCAAGCCTCCTTTCAGCAAGCCTTGGCAGCCTAATCAGGATGAATAAATAGGAAAAGCAGAGTGGAGGGGGCAGCAGAAATGCCAGTAAAAACACTCCCAGTGGTTCAGAATCTGGTAGTTTCTTCCTCAGTATGAATGTAAGCATGAACTCATGCCTTGCAAATGTTCCGGCCCAAGAGTATTTCCACAAGAGGTGTAAGTAAGATGATAATGGTGCCTTAGCAAGGAAGGGATGAAACAGTATGCCCTGAAGAGAAGGGAGCACGGAAGAGAGAGTGAAATGGGGAAGGACAAAGGGGGGTGAAAACCGGTGTATTTAACAAGGGGTTTGCATCTTCTTAGGTCTGTGAAGTGACCTGGATTTCACTTTTTTCCTATGCAGTTTTCCCAAGTAGGTGACCTTAATTAAGCCGACCAACTATTCCACAAGAATTCAGCATCCTCAAAGGGAAATATGAACTGAGGATTTTCCCTGAGATTGCAGTGAAGAGTTCAAGGACTTGTATCCTTCTTGAGCTGTTTTGCCAGTGGTTATGTTTGCCTTCTGTAAGGAAAGTTACAGTTTTAAAAGCACTATGTCTCATAACCTGATAGCTTTTGGAGCCCTCTGAGCTGTGCTCATTTCCAAGGCAGTAAACCTAACTAACCCTAGTCTCATCAAGGTGTGTTCACTCTTCTGCCATCCTCCACACTAACTCACTGGGTGGAGTGATCGGGAAGTGGGTGTAAAAGATTGAAAGATAGAAATACTTTAAGCACGTAATTGCCTCTGCTTTGATGATACCGCATATTGCAGCAGGGGACTTCTATAAGAAAGGATATCTATTATGTATAATTTATCAGCCTGCAGACTACTGCTAGTAGTGCAAAGTGACAGCCTGGAAGAGCTGTGTATCATCCAGCTGCACACACAAGCTCCTGGATAGTTATTTAACCTGTAAGTTGTACTGTGTTTTCCTGGTGGCAGTCCTCACTGCACATACCTTAGGGCAATAGGCAAAGAGACTGACAGAGAGACAACAGTGCCTCAACTCTAAGCCTGCACTGCTGGCCATCTAAAGGACAAGATAAATGTCCTATTTATGTCTCTTGCAAAGCCATATCTACTGCCAGGAACACACACTGTTTGCCAGGTGAGCTGTCTGGAGGATGTCTGAGCACCATCATTCCCTTCCCATTCCCACATCTGTTCCTCTCAGCTGGTTGCTGTTACCCAGTTTTCTTCATCATGGTGGTATTGCCTTGCTCACTTTGTTGTTGCTTGACAATGATTCCTCCTTTGATTGCCTTTTTTTCTCCTGTAGCATCTTTAAGATTACTTCTAATGACAAAATGCTTCATTATATGTTAAAGTCTGAATATCAGATATTAGGGAGGGTTAATCTACTCGGAACAGGAAAGCATGGCTTCCATTCACAGAAACAGCAAGGACATCAGTAGGTAGGTGACATACCATGTCTCACCACTGTTATTACTGCATCTAAGTGCTGATCCGATGGCATGTTTTGAGGTTAACCCCACTTACAGCATGTAGGTTTGAAACTGCAGTCATCTGGGCTGCTGCAAGCACAGGTCCTCCTCTGAGTGCTGCAGAACAGGGCAAGTCCACCTGAGCACAGGGCAACAGGTTTAAACTGCTGGACCCGGAGCACAGGAATTTATCCTCCCAAATGGCACCCAAGAGCCATTATTTGCATTTGCCCATTACAGGCTGCTGGGGATTTCCATCTCTCTCATCTCCATCACTTGTATGCAGCCTGTTTTTCCATGTGGAAATTAATTCATTTTTGATTCATGCGCTGCTGAGTGCTTTTGGTGGGAAACAAGAGTGCTGGATTAGCCCATGCTGACAAGCAAGATGCCCGCTTCCTCTCAATAACGCATTCTGCTCTCTCAATCAGAATGTACTATTTTTTTCCTATGCATTCTCACATAAGAGAGGAGTGTGGGAGGACCAAATGTCACCACTGTGCCTCGTAGCTTTGTTGGTGACCTTTTTATTACCCTGCACACACTCCTGGCTGGATGTTGTGCGGCCGCTTCTTGTCTCAAGATCTGTGCAGGAATTCAAGGGTGTAAGGAAAGAAAGAAAAAATATGATAAAATCTAACAAATATGATAAAGTTTCTGCTCTTTGTGTAAATAATGTGAAGAAGCAAGTGAATGGAGGGCTTAATGTTGGATTGAATCCTAAGGCTGACACAAACAGTTTTTAACTGTGCAGGGAGAAAGAGCCAGCACAGCAGCACATGACAAAGCAACATCTAAAACGAGAAGTCTTCATTAAAGACAAAACCTTCCCATACTTGCACAGGCTCAAACCATTCTCTCTCCTCCTTCCTTATTGCCTCCTATTTCTCAAACACAGTACACTGCTGAAGTATGCCTGGGTGGAGTATGCCTTAGGGCCACCAGCACAAAGCTATTTCATTATTAATTATTTCATTAAGTGTCATTAGATTGTCTGGTTTATCTGTTTATCACCTGTCAGATCTGTAATTGGGAATAAGCTTAGACAGGCATGGGACAGTGAGCAGTAGACCTGCTTGGGTTGCTCAGGTAGAGCCCCTCTCCACATGCCCGGCTGCTCTACAGTTTGTGCATGCAAAATCGACGTTCTAGGTAGATCATTCAAATGCTCTGGTGCTGGGCACCAGCACTCACCGGGTTGTCTTTCAGTGACCTGGTGCAGTAGAGGTGTGCTGCTTTGCTGTGTTTTGTTGGGGATGAATTGATCTAGTAGCAGTTTTCTCAAAACCATGGAGTCAGTGACCCACTTCTAGTTATTAATCAGCAGGATGGGGAATTTTACTATCAGGACAGAAAATTGGTCAGAACCTCCTGCTTAGGAAATGTTGAAAAATGGCTTTCTGAAGGAAAACAGATACAAAACTGTGTAGGTACTCAGTTCAGTGTGACAGAAACACTTGTGACTGAATGACTATAGCCTTTCCAGAGACCTGGTAGGTGTGACCCCAGGGGACACTGAACATCAATGGAGCCCAAGAAACCAAGTTGATTCAAGGACAGTCTCAAAGCAGAAGAGTGGTTTATTTTGACTGTCAGGAAGTCAAAGCTGTAGCAGGAGGCCAACTTGGCCAAATCAGGGATTACTGACTGAGCTTAGATGTTGGAAGGAAGCAGGGATGGACTATCTGGAAGGAATGTAGAAGCATTGCCCAGGCTGTCAATTTATGTGATAAAGCTCATCTGCACATCCACAGAGGGGCTTAGAGAGACAATGGCAGGATAAGGAAACCAAACCATACCCTGCCTGGATCCTCCCAGGCCTATCAAAAGGGCCATCTTCCCATAAAAGACTCATCTGCACAAGGTCAGAGAAGCCCAGGGGCACAAAGGCAGGCAAAAAAAACATATAAAGAACTCCTGAGGTACAACCACCTTGTCCGTGTCCCTCCAGGGATGTCCCAGCAGTGTGCTAGCCCCAACATCAGATGTGATACCCATCATCATGAGCACTGGAAGCAGCTCTCTGGACCATCTTCTGGACTAACAAACTTGCTGCTTAGGGGCAGGGTATATTGTGGGATGCAGGGGAAAAGCAGTTCGTGATCACCCAGAATTTATTATAGGACGTTTAGGAGGGAAAGCAAAAGTGGGACATGAGAGGGTTTTAGGTGATTTGGGAGAAAAATACAGTGGCAAAGTAGAGGGGTAAGGGAATATAAAGGGCAACTGCACATAAGCACTTGGTGGTCAGTTTGCTTGGCTCAACTGTCTGTCCTGTCTTCTTCAACACCTTTCCAGCACTCCCCTGGGTGATGGCTCTCCATTCTGTGTACGCAGGGTTGTGAGTGCAGCAACAAGTCAGACCATGGGTTGGAGGGTCCGTGTGTCCCTGGTGCCAGCAGCTGGAGTGTGAAGGTATGAGAGTGACTGTGAGCACTAGCGATTAAGCTGGATGATCTGGTGGGCAGGTGACATGACTTGGTCTTTAAGGGCCAGCTCTGTCTTGGGAGCACCTGGGTATCTGTAAAGTCAACAGCACAGGAGGAGAACCAACTATGGGACCATGAAATTCCTGGCCAGCTCTGTGTGTGTGACAGACATACAGGGAAGGAATTAAGAAAGCCAACCCTGCACTAAAGTTAGAACTAGTGAGGTGTGGAAGGGCACCAAGAATGGTTTCTACAGGTACATCTGTGGCAGGATGAGAACCAAGGAAAAGATGGAGCTGCAGCTCAATGGTATAGGGGACCTAGTCTCAAAAGGATACTGAAAAAGCAGAGATGACCAAAGCCTTGACTTGCTCTTCACTGGCAAATTCTGCCCTCAGTCCTTCTACAGTGCACAGGTAGGAGTATGGAGGAGAAAATTACTACCCATAGTAAAAATTGAGTTATGGACTATGTAAGCACTCTTGTTGAATACAAATTCCTGTGTTCAGATGAGATGCATCTGAGGGTAGTAAGGACAAACTGTTACATCATTGCAAAGCTACTCCTGTGTTTGAAAGATCCCCTCCAACCTGCATGATTCTCTGAAGCTACGATTTTGTGATAAAAATTTGCAGAATGCAAACAGATCTCATATGCTTTCTAATGTATAACTAGTGGAACTAAGGAACTTTATCAGACAGGTCTCCAAAGATACTGGGATTTCGGGAATTGAAGACAGATGGAAATCCAGCTACTCTCTCCTTGAACACAACAGCTGAAATCAATTACGTATAAGAGCAAATCTCCAGGTAGCCTAAGGTTGATTGTGTATGCAATATGCTGTGGAATGTAATTTCTTCTGCCTACCTAGGTTAGAATTTTAAATGCCCTTGCTAAAATATGTTAGTCATCAGGTTTTAAAATAAACATGCCCAGTATGACTGACTGCTAGAATTCTACAGACAGCTGAAGATGTTATAAAACCAGAGCTGTCTTTCCAGTTGTGCATTAGAATTATGAAATAAGAAAGGGGACAGTGCTATGTATGACAGGCCCTTCCAGAAAGAAAACATGTAGTAATTGCCATTTTTGAAAACTCACAGTATCATTGAACAACGTAGGCTGGAAGGGACCTTGGCAGGCTATCTGGTCCCATCACTTGCTCCAATAATGGCTAGCTTCAAGGTTGCACTAGGTTGCTCAGGGTGTTGTTCTCCAGTGGAGCTTTGAAAACCTTCATGAATGGAGAATCCAGAACCTCTCTGGGCAGTCACTCTCATGGTGGTGTTCTTTAATGCTTAGTCAGAATTTCACTTGCTGTACTTTTTGACCATTACTTTGTGTCTTTTCACTGTGCATCCCTGAAAAAGAGTATGGCTCCATCTTCTCTACAATGCCCTCTACATAGCAGAAGAAACTATTCTTTCTGGATGACTTTCTGGCTCTTCTTTTGGAAGATTTGATGCATACTGAAGTGTCTTAAGGAAGGGCTGCGATGTTCATGCTTTTACAAGTTTTTGATACCTTCCACCATTTATTTCAAAAGACTGAAAAATCCTTCCTCTTGGATTAAGATTTTTTTTTTTTTGAGAAATAGATGAGATTAAAGGAAGCTGTGTTAAAGAGTTACAGCACAGCTGTCAGGATTTCCACCACCCCTGCCATGATTTCCTTTAGGGATTTGGTAAAGCAGAAACAGTTGTGGACTCTTCAGTGCCTTTGAATCCTAGAATGAAATCTCTGTCTCGCCCTATTCTATCCTTCCAAATATCCTTCCTTTCCAATGGGAATCACAACTAGATAAATAAAGGAAGCAATGTGTCTTTTCCTCTCATCAAATATATTCTTTAGTATGGAGGAGAAATCTTATCAGTAGGTGCTAATTTCTCTGAGAAGTAAATCAACTTTCCAAACCCTTGTGATTGCCTGGATCGGCAAGGTTTGTCTTTGTATGGGTAATTCTTGTTTGCCTCAGTAATGATTCAGGGATGTTTTGAAAAGCTTTCTGAGTTAATTTTTCTAAAAACCTTTCTGATCAGGGAACTCCTATCAAACACTGCCTAAAAAAATTGATCTAATCTTTTACATGATATTGCTTCACAGCAGGCCACGGACATAGCATAAGGGATGACAGCTTTTCAGGGCCTACAGAAGAGTTAAGATCCCGAAATTAGTGGCCTGCTTTTTCCACTGGTGGTGTGCTCTGCTGAAATGGCACTGGAACAATTGTATTTTAATCTGCTTGTTCCTAAGACGTGACTTATGAACAGTCAGGTTATTTCAGTAGCACCAAGTATCCAGTGAGATACACTGACAAAAACATAGAGGTACCCTTAAGTCATGACTTTAGAAGTGGTGACATCTGCCCTTCAGCTCAGATGTTTCAAACTTTACTGCAGTTTTGACTGCCTTACAAATTAATAACATTATGAAAGGATGTGCATTTAAAGCTCATGTCCAGGGAAGGGGCAAATGGGTTTCCTTCATCATTTTCCACACAGACATGCATAATCTAGTTCCTTTTGCCTTGTCTGTCTGATCAGCACTTGCTTCTCTGCTTGGTGCTGTGTGAGCTCGCTGGTAGCCAGCTGGAGCTGTGACAGCATTGCCTGTGCTGTTCAGTGTGAGACAGGGTAACAGACACCAGTGACTGATTTTCGTCTTTGTTTATTGCAAACAGAGATCCCAAGGGTCCCAAATGTCCTCCTGCTTTGGACCAAGCTTCCTCCTCCCATTTCTGTGCTGGTTTTCCTTGCTGTCTCTTGAGTGTCAGGCCATCTGCTCCTTCCTCCTGTTTGGAGAGCCTGGCACTCATACAGGTGCTTCCTAAGCCTTGCTGTTGTTGCCTGAAGAATTAATTTCCTGATGCCATCAGTGCCTCTCTTTGGATTTTGCAGTTCCCAGTTTCTTTGTCAGTGGAAGTTGTGGGTTTGTAACAAAACAAAGTCACAGCTGGGGTTTGTGCATCGGCTTTTCTTAAGGAACAAGGCATCGTATGGAGAGTTCCCTACAAACAAACACACTGCTGGGTGGGGAAGGAGGTGGAGTGGGGACATGAGGTGTGGAACAGCTCCAGAATAGGTTGAGGAAACAAACTGCTTTGTTCTTCTGTATCACCTCCATTTTTTGTTTTGTTGCCTTTCTATTTAGACACGTCAGACAATGATGTCCTAGACAAATTAACAAAGAGCACATTCAAGGGTATATTGATTAAACCACTGATATGGAGCATGGGAGACCCATGTTTAGTGAATCATGCATTCAACATGAACCAAGCTGTGAAGAAAATATTTTCATTTGTTTCAAGTTTCACTTATACAAAATGGAATAGCTGCAATAGAAGAGTTTGCAAGTAACTGAGAGCTATACCAAAGCTGTGACCTAGCACTGAGGGATCTTACCTTGATTTCTGTACTTTTGCGCAAAACACTTCAAGGTTTAGTTTCAGTGCAGATGAAAAGCAAATGCAGTAACTTCACTGACTTCCATGGAACTGCGTGCTTGTTTTCTGGCCAGGGCTCATTATTATGCTGCTCACACATTCTGAAGGGAAATAACCAGCAGGCTCCCATCCCACTGAGGCAGTCCACAAAACAAAGTTAAGTATGCTCTGCAAATCCAGGAGTGTGTAAATAGCAGTTTCTCCTAAAGGAAATACATGGGGTAGATACACCACTTGGAAAGGATCCATGTGATGGTTCAAAGATCAAAACCCAAGATACTTGAAATCCAAGATATTCCCTGGTTACCACATATGTAAAATATGCTTTTGTATACATGTATGTAAATAATTGTCCAGGATTTGATGCTGTGACTTTCAAGTTTATTGTTTGTGCTTACTGTCCTTAACTTCTTTTTGCATGATTTATGTCATATACATCACTTGTCATCACTCCTTTTTCATATCATTTCAACAGCTCTTTTGTTTGTTTTATTTAACCCCATGCTAATGGGCAGCAGTGACAGGAAGTTCAGGATGAAAGGCCAGAGTATTCATTCTGCTTTGTGGGAATACCAGCTTTGTACCCTGATTCAGTGTAGCATATGGAACACCTATCATTTTCTTAGCACTGCTCTCTTGACTTTATCTGTAGCAAATGGAAAAAAAGCCTTCCTTTAGTTTTAGTGGTCCAGCAATTGCCAAATTCTTGACCCATAATTCTGGTTTCTGTCTACAATACTCCCCATTCCTTGTTAATTATTTATTGAAGCACTCATTAGCACACCATACCAGACCATCTCAGGTGTAATCACTAACTGATGCTCCGGCAAACACATGTACTGGATTAAAAAATGCCCTTTCTTTGTTAATTATGGTAACTAATGGTATAACTCAAGTTACTGCAGACACAGTTCTGGAGGATCCTCTCTGTCTGCACTTCATGGACTTACCACATTTACTGCTTAAATAGCACATATGTATTGCTAGTCAGGTAGTCACAAGTAAAACACTAGTTACCATACTTCAAAGGAAATGTGTATTAGAATCTCCTCCTTCGTTTTCCTTCTATAAAACTTCAAACATCGTAATTTTCTGCTCACATACTCTGCTAAAAATATGAACTAACTCATCTGAACTGGGATCAGGTTCACCTCTGCTGCGGCTGCAGGAAAGTGAGGAGAAGGTAGGTGAAGAGGGGCTGCCTTGGCAGCGTGGATACTCTGGCACGGTGTGAGGGTACATTCGTGCCATGCTCCCAGGCTCCAGTTTCCTGTGCCCCTCTCTCTGCCAGCCTGCACTTGCACTGCACTGCTGCAATAAGGAAATAAGGGTCTCCTCTACCCTTGCCTTAATAATTTGCAGGAAACTAGGAAATCAGACGCTTGCAGAGTACAAACAAAATCTGACAGATTATATTCTCCACCTCTTAAGTAAAATGGCAGGTAAATTTAGACTTGGCAGAAGACGGAATTTCAGGAAAAACCTGAAAATCAGAAAAACACTTGTAAAGTGTTGAGCCACCCTAACATTTGGCTAAATTAAGACATTGTGCCACCCCAGCTGAGCTATTTTAAACCAAACTCCTTGGCCCTGCTTAAAGCACCCTTCTTCCACCTTACACTCTACTGCTGCAGTAGAATAGAGCAGAATTATTTCTAGCTAATCCAATTGAAAAGAGAACTCTCAAAAGAGTTGTCTTTCTGTGGACAAGCAGTGTTATGCAACTTCTTGGGATTTCAGGTCAAGTTTCACTACATTCAAGACTGGTGGTCGGAAACAGTCACAGCAGCTGAGTATCGCATCAGGCCAATATGACAAAAATAAACACCAGCAGTATAAAAAGGGCAGAGAGGTGAACAAGTTGTCCTTGCTTTATTCTCATAACATCTTACTACAGAGCACTTGAGAGTTTGCATCTAAAAGCAAATGATCACAGAAGCTATGAGCAGTTGAATATGTGTGCATGCACACACAAGGAATTACTCTGAATTATAGTTCAGTTTCTATCAGATACAATGACTGGAACATGCACAGCAGAAAAAAATAAGTACGTTAGCAGAAGAGGAGATCGTATTTATTTCTATATAGGAATGAAAGGCATGATATACCTGAGTTCTTAAGTGGCCAATAAAATGGGAAAAGACAAGAAATACTACCTTAGTAGCAGAAGCTTTCACAAGTCTGTCTACAGAAATGCAGAACACCTTGTAATGCTCCTGTACATGCTGCTTTCATTTGTCTTAAGCAGTTGGATATTAACAGACCTATACGGGCTGTGGCATTCAAAATTAAGTGATATTCATAATGGTTTCAATGAAACACTTCCCCCTTTGAATTCAGGCCTGGAAATGGCTGGTTTTGTAGTAATGCTTGTACATGTAGGAATGATTGGAACATTTTGAATACATATTTGAAGCACTCTGCTGAATATTATGGAGAAGATGCCTTTCGGACATTATGATTTCTCCAAACTTGGCACAGCTGTTACATGAGACATTCATGGCTAATCAGAGCAGTTACTGAGTGCCCAAGTCAGAGCACAGGTATACCCACTTGTTTCTCACAACGTAAGTGTAAAACATATCTGTAAATAGCGCTATTCATATACTTTGTAAACACAGACATAGAGATAAGGGATTCTCTTGCTCACAACTTTTTTTGTTCATGTCTCTTGTTCCCTCTGGGAGTAACAAGTGACTTTATTGTTTCTCACTTTGCTGACACATCTGCCCCTCTGCTTCTCAGACTCCAGTCACACTGTTCTTTCATACAGATTAAACACATTATATTAAACTCAGAACAAATGATCCTCATTCAGCTTAAAAAATGCTGTCTTTTAGATATCAGGAAGCCTATGTATCAAAAACTTTGCCACCTTTTTTTCCCCAGCTATATTAGTTAGTCAGCTAAAAATCTTTATGGATCTTCCCAAGCTTTTCCGGTAAGTTTGAGACACTTTATTCAAATGACACTGGAAGAAAAAACTTCTACCAAGTTGAGTAACGGGAAAAGAGCCAAGAACATTAGAAATAAGAAAACACTGCAATAAGTTTCTGATTGTGTTGCTCTTGATACAAGGTTATGCAGTAAATTACTTCAAATTTGAATTGTATCTGTCCTATTTTGTATTTTACTTTTTTTTTTTTCCAAATAGAATTACTTAGCACTTCCTACAGTGTGCTTGGTATCATATGTATTGGACAGCACTGACTGTGCTGCTGGAGTGGATTGCATCTAGAGGCAGCAAAGCAAAAGCTGGCCAGCTGGGATGCTTGGCTTGTTGGGTGGAAGTTGTTTAAGAGGCACATGGCTTGTTAGTGACATTAAACTATTCTCTGAATTCCACACACATATAATATATAGGTCAGTGGGTCGGAAAACACTAGAGCAAATGATGGCTTGGACACTTATATCTGAGCCCTGTCTCTACAGTCTGTAGTCCAAAATTTGCCATGATGTGATTTTCTGTGGACAAACCAAAGACTTATCAAAACTGCTTCGGTTCATATAACTGAGATGCGTCTGATACCTCTCATTATTCTGGCAGCTGTGGTTAAGGACAGCATCAAGCAAGCAATAAAAATGAGGGGGATGTTGAAGGGACTAACCAAAGGATTAATGTTTCAGCATAAGTAGGGTAGAATTTTAAGGTGCAATACAGCCCAGATTTTGAAAAGTCTGTAACTTCTGATTTCAGTACTTCTGCAAGTGTCTGAAACGGACACAAAAATCCTTCAAGCTGGAGCCTAAATTCAGCTGTGACACAGGCAAATGCAGCTATGTGTATAATACAAAGGGATTTTCATTAAAACCAAGTTAAAGGTTATTACAAGAATGCAAGGCAGACAAATAAGTAACAACAACATACTGTAGGTAGCTTATCTTCTTAACTTTCAAACACATAATGTGATATTGTACCAGGCACTGAAAGGATGCAGATCTAGTTAGAGCCCTAAATCAGATGCACTGAGATAACAGGAAGATCCTACCCCATTTTCTGACAACACATATAAATAATACAGAACCTAACAGAGAATGTGCAACAAAATTCTACTTATTTTCTAGAAGAACAGTAATTTTTTTCCGAAGAAGTATGTGTCATCTTGGTAGTTCCATTTCTTGATGGTTTAGAGGAATAAGTAGTTGAAATTCTTAAGATACTTCACAAAAATAATTTAAGGGACCTTCATGATGGTATCTGCTCTCTCCTCGATGTATTCTGAAGAATGCTAACTGAGTTCACTGCAAGCAGGGAGATGCCTGACTTGGCAGGTTCTTGTCTGAATTTGATATGCCATAAATCACATTCATGACGATGAACCATCATATCATCATGAAAAAACTGCGGAACTTTCTAGAGCTGTTTTTCCTGACTATTGGCTATACCATGGACAGAAAACAGCCAGCTGAGGAACAGCTGTGTGGATGATGAAGCAATCAATATTAAGTGAGAAAATACTATGTGCAAATATGCAAGCCAGAATCTCACTGTACAACAGTTTCAGATAAGTTTGGCCCAAGTTCTGGACCACTTATTGAGTGATCCAAGCTCTCTTACATCTGAATTCATATTTCCCCTTCCCTAAACACAATAATCAGACACTTAGTTTCCAAGGACAAATGCTAGGATTGATTTCACAAACAAGTAAGCTGTGTGGGAGATGTACGACAGGCACAGTTTCACTTATCTTTCTGAAATACATTAACAGGAAGTATTATTCTCAGTTTAATTCTGGAGAATAAGTCATAGAATCATAGACTGGTTTGGGTTGGAAGGGACCTTCAAGATCATATAGTTCCAACATTCCTGCCAGAGACAGGAACATTTTTCACTAGAAAGTGGTGTCTCACCACTCTCATAGTGAAGAATTTATTCCTCACATCTAATGTAAGTCTACACTTTTTCAATTTAAAGCCATTTACCCCTTGTCCTATCCCCACATGCTCTTGTAAAAAGTCTTTGTCTAGATTTCTAGGCCTCCTTTAGGTGTGCTATGAGGTCTACTTGGAGCTTTCTCCTTTCCAGGCTGAACAACCCCTTCTCAAAATAAAAGATTCACTTACAGCCTTATGTATTAGTTAGACAGCATCAAAGCTGATTAATCTAAATAGCATCTATCAACTATCTTTACTCTTACTGCCTAAAAAAAATAAGAGCCTCCAGGCTGTCGAATAAAAGGAAAGAGCAATGGATTCAAGAAAATGAAATAATCCTAGCAGCAGTAGAATAATTTTTGAAACTAAAAGTAGTTGGTATCTAAATAAAGTATACATGGTTTAAATATGCAGGTGTAGTAGTCCAAGAAGTAGAGTGAAACTGCTTTTAGAAATTAGTTGAAGCCAAATTTATAGCCCGCTAAGGCAAATAGAGGATATGGATGCAGTTGATTAACTTAGTACACTAAAGCAAATTTGAACAAAAAGCCTACAAAAGAAACAAACATGAGCTTGTTCCAGCTGCCTCCTCTGTCTGAAGATATAGGTCCTCTTTGTGCTGCTGGTGCAGATCTGAAGAAAAGAAAACAAACAGGATGTTCACAGCACAGAGCTGAGTTAGGATTCTTTTAAATATCAGGCGGTTGTAGCTAAGGATAAAGTTTGCAGCCCAAGTGCTAAGCTAGAAGTTTCTTTTTAAGAGCTTGCCACCAGATTCCCTTTGGTTGTCACGATGTTATAAACATGATACTTGTGCAAAAAAAGCCCTGGGAACACTTCTTTCTACCTGAATATCCAAGCCTCCTTGTTTCTCCACATCCATTTAATGTCTCTCGCCTTATGCTTGAGATTGTATAGAGCAATTCTAGACAGCAGTGGTCTTAGAGGTCTGTTTTTACAGCAGTTGATGCAACAGTATCCAGATCCATTTCTAAGCCCCCCGACGTTGCAATAATGCAAGGAATAAATACCTCTACTAATAGGTTGCATCTGGCTTCCTTTCTACTTATGTTTGTAAGCCATCTATGCCATCTAGTGGGTAGTTTTTTATTTACAAGTTTTCTTCAAATATCAGGGTGACAACAAGCCCAAATCCAAATTTTGGCTCAACAGGACCATAGACCAAGTTTGCAGAGGAGTTAAGAGCCACTATTGCTACTCAAGAAGCCCTAGGTGTATTACTGCACCTTCTAGGTCATCTCTCTGCTACCCTGACACAGCCTTCTCCTTTGGTATCCCGATGTAACAGGAATTGTGGAAATAGAAAAAGTCACTTGGGCAGCTTTGTTTTGTGACTTGGGACATTATTCTCCAGAGGCTGAGAAGGCAGCTATGAGTACTGTAACAGCAAACAGCCGTTGTGAAAGTGGATGTAACAAAGCCTGCATGCCTAGCCTCTATTTATTATAGAAGCATATACACTGAGCATGCACACTGGTCAATAGCGACATCCCTACTGACCAAACTGTTCCCATGACAATTAATAGACTGTCAGAGAGCAGAGATCCATCCACAGAGAAAACAAATCTAGAAGATAATCTTCAAATAATTTATATACATAAGCTTAAAGGCAGCTAGTTTCAATGGAGATGTTATTTATTGCACAGAAGTAAGTGATTTGGGGAAGAGTGTAAGTATTCATTGGCTTGAAGCATTTTAGCCATGTAAATTTCAGGGAAAGGCAATGAGAGCATTCAGACTCTGACATAATTAGGGATAGTATAGAGAAGAAGTGAATCAAGCCTCTTACACTGCCATCTATACAGGATAGAAGGCTCAGGAAGGCAAGAAGCAAAGAAACGTCCTAAGAAGGATGATAACAGCTGAGCTGCTTAGTAGCTACCCCAGGAGAGTTTGAGACTGGTGCTTAGAATACACTAGTGATTATGTTAATTTAAGGACCAATGTGGATGGAAAGGAAGGGGTGGCTGCTTTCCGGCTTATATACTGCAAGTGTTATGTAGTAATACTGGAGAACTGGTATTCTCATCCCTTAGGTGAAATGAATAAGACATTAATGGTTTCCAAAAGCCTTCTCATTCAGGTTTCCACACAAAACTTTTGAGGGAAATGGTTTAAAACCTGGGAGAAGAGAAAAAATTCTGTTAAGAGTTCACAATTTTAATTTTTTTAAGCCCTGTAAAGTTTTTTTCCTCCAATTTGTTAATATTGTCACCATGTCCACAACTGCAATTTTGCATGGGACAGCCGTATTTTCCTTTGACACATGAACAAAAGCCTTACCATTCACTGGCAGAACAAGGAAACACTATTTTAATCCAACATGCAAGGAGTTATCTAGTAGCAAACAAATGCCAAACAGGACTGGAAGCCTGTTCTATGATCTAGGAGTCCAGAGCTATCTGACATATAAAATGCAACCATTTTCATCACACATTTACAGGTTGGTGCTGAGACATAATTTGGAGGTAAGAATAAATGTTGCATGACAAGGTAAGTAAAAGCTTCCAGTGACCAGCAGCAACAGGGGGTATATGGTGTACATTTTGTACGGGTGCATTCAAAATGGAATATATGCTGCAGACAGTGATGTACAACTCCTCTTCTGTACTGCATGAAGCACTACTGCCACATAACCAAAGACAGGCTAGCAGTAGTTGTACCTCTCTGCTGCCATAACCAGGGGCAGCAAAACAGGTTTCTCATAGCAGAAGTTATCATTGCAGTATTACTTAGGTATTAACACACAAAAGATTTGCAGGTGCTTGAACTGGGGGAGAAAGGACAGTAGGAGATAGGATACGGCAAAATGTATGGATTATGCGTAAAAGGAATGAAACTCAAGAACAACTTTTATGCATCCATATATCCTGCTACTTTCCAAACTGTGAGGAAGTTTTCATATTCGCAAGTTCAAGTACCTTATGGGTAGCTACACATGCAGCAGCATATAGATTAAGAACTTCAGTTACAATTGAAAACAGTCAACTTCACTGTAAATTTACTGAAATACATAATAAATCCATTTAATCCACTTTTTATAATAAAGGAAAATACAGACAGAAAAGGAGACTATAAGACATAATTTGGGAGTGATGCTTACTAACTGAGACAATTATATGGTGGATGTAATATGTATTCTCTACAGATCACCTACTGGCCCAAGGTAATTAAATTACATTAAAATACAGAAATTGGGTTTGCACAAAAAATGAAAGATAAAAAAATTCCTCAAAATTTGGAATTGAAAGTTCTAGTAGCTGGAGAAATGTCCTTTAGATCTGTTGGCATTTGACTCACAATTTCATTATTCACAGAAGAATATCCATGAAGGTAATCTCAAATTCATAATAGATTTTGCATCAAAACACTGATATATACAAACTTCATTCATACCACCAGTGTTACACAGCATGATTGTGCAATCGATGAGAACTGATTAACACCCAGTTTTGAACAGCAGGTGCTTACAAACAATTGTGCACAATTTGTAGATAGAAACTGCTTGCTCAATACACAGCAAGTAATAAAGTCAAGAACACTGCATATTGCATATGGGTGATAGATAGTAGATGGTAGAAGTGGAATATATTGAACTGTTGACTTCTGCATTATTTGGTTGTAATGACACTGAGGATGGATTGAACTTCTTTTACTTACGATGAAAGGGTACACTTAGAATTATCAGGATAATCCACACAAAGTAGGAGCATTACAGACCTGTAAAGATATAATTGTATTTAGCATAAATAAAATTTCAGGTGGAAAATTTAAGAAAACAAATGAAAAAATCCAAACCAAAATCAACAGTATTATCATGTCTAAAGCTTCCCTTCAATTATATTTATCTTGCAATCTAGTGGGAATAACTAGAGCTGAGAATACTATTGTGAACAACTAGTAATCCCACAGACATTCAATAGTGTTTTTAACTGTTGTTTAGATTTTCAATCCAAATGCACATTTTAAAATGAAGTGAAATATATGAGGCCATCTTCTGTGTCCGATATTGGGTAATTAATTATATAATTTTACAATATGGTGCAGTGATCTGCTCAATTCATGGTTGAAAAATGCCAAGTCCAAAAAATGTGATATCACCCCTCCAATATATCAGTCTCTTACTGAAGACACAAGATTAATTGCATTTAAAAAGGAAAGCAACCATTTAGAATAGATGAGATGCTTCTGCAGACACACTCCAGTGACAAACGAATTTCACTTACCTGTAATTGTCAGTGCAGGTGACATCATAACCAAGGGTTTTCAACCTGTTTTCTAGTTTCTCTACAGTATGAGTTCCACAGGAATCTCTGTGAGAAAGGATTTTAGTATTATTGCATTTCCTTTCACTGAACCTGATGGAATTAGTAAAGTAAATCCCCATTATTTTGGCTCTTCTGTATTCCTTAACACCTACAGAAAACTGGTGTACAATACTATTTATAATGCTTCATTTGCTTACAGTCATTTAATATTTGATATTCAGTTTGCAGATACTGGAAGGTTGGCTTCAGTCAGTGTAGTACTTGCAGATTCTATTAATCAATATTCCTACATCTAATATTTCACTAGACAAACAGAAAAAGAGCTGGTTACTTTTGTAGAATAATAATGACTGTTTCATTTATAATATTCTTTTGCAGTTATTTAGGTGGCGCTAAAGTTGATGCCAACGGTCTTTACAGAGTAAACTGGTTATAATAAATTAGAATTATTCTTGTTGTCAGGCAATTGCTCTCTTTCTTAAATACAGAACAGAAAAACACAAGGAGAAAGAAAGAAAAAATGAACCCAGAAGCAATTCTAAATGCAGCTTCTGTGTCAAGTAATGATTTTTTAATTTATGGTCCAATTACCAAAAGAAAGTTTAGCATAGTACAGAACCTACTAAGGTTTCTAAAACTTGCACCATCGTGAAGTATTAAGGCTACTTACCCATTGGTCTGTAAATACTCATGACTAAAGTAATCATATAGGGACCAACAAAATAACCATAGAATCATAGAATCGTAGAACAGTTTGGGCTACAAGAGACCTTCAAAGGTCATGTAGTCCAACCCCTGCAATGAGCAGGGATATCTTCAACTAGATCAGGTTGCCAAGAAGCACATCCAGCTTGGCCTTGAATGTCTCCAGGGATGGTGCATCCACCACCTCTCCGGGCAGCCTGTACCAGGGTTCTACCACTGCTGTTGTAAACGATTTTTTCCTCACATCTAGCCTCAGTCTCTCCTCTTTTAGTTTAAAACCATTGACTCTCATCCTATTGCAATTGCTATGCAAATATAACTAAACAGAAAGATAAGGTGAATTTTCATATATAGGTCCAAATAGGAGAAATTGACCTTTGTGGAAGACATAACTTACATATCTGGTCCTTCAACATCATCCACAACCCAGATGGCAATTTGTGAGATTTTGTCTTTCTGAAGATTAGGTATTTCATAATCTGCAAAAAAACTAATTCAAGAAACAAATTTTTATAACTATAAAGATCAAGAAAAATACATAACCTTTTCCCCTTTGCATCAATGAAGGCTTTGATCCTGCTGTAGGATATGGGCTTGCTCAATTTTACATTTATATCTAATGATTACAATTAGACTAAACACAGACTAGAAAAACTCAGATTCACATTCTGAATGCCCTCAAAGGTCAAAGGTATTTAATCAGAAGATTCATTTTTACATTTTTCATCTTAGTAGGGCTCAGCTGAAAAAAAGTTACAACTGAAGAGCTGAACCAGAATGAAAAGAACTTTTCAAAATGCAAACACAAAACCAAAACCATTTGATAATTAGTAAAAAAATAAAAAGGTCACTCCTGTAGTTACTGCTTTTAGACATGTCCTGGGTTCAGCAGTAGCAGCCGTTTTTCTCTTTCGTAGCTGGCACTGCGCTGTGTTTTCACCTTTAGCCTAAGAACAGTGCTGATAATGCACTGATGTTTGTAGTTGTTGCAAGGTAATGTTTACTCAGATAAAGGACTTCTCAGTCTCATGCTCTGCCAGTGAGGAGGGGCACGGGAAGCTGGGAGGAAGCAGAGACAAGACATCTGACCCAAACTAGTCAAAGGGGTATTCCATACCACAGCACATCATGCCCAGTGTATAAACTGGACAGAGTGACCTGGAAGGCCCAGATTGCTGCTGGGGTTAGGCTGGTGGGTGGTAAGCAGCTGTATTGTGCATCACTTGTGTTTATTGTTTTCTTTTCCTTTTCCTCTTTTAGTTTTATGCTCTCTTCGCTTGTTATTTCCCTTATTATTATTATTATTGGTGGTAGCAGTAATACTTTTGTGTTATACCTTAGTTACTGGACTGTTCTTGTCTCAGCCTGTGGGATTCCCACTGTTGTGGTTTAAGCAAACGAGTAACTCAGAACCACAGAGTAGCTCGCTTACACCCCCCTCTTCTTCCCTCCCACTCCTGGAGAAATAGGGAGAACTGAAAGAATGCAACTCCTATGGGTTGAGATAAGAGCAGTCCAGTAACTAAGGTAAATACAAAACACATTTTTGTCTACAAGAGAAATAGGTTTCAATGTACAAAATCACAGCAACACTAGCATGAAGTATATGTCTATGTAAGACCATAAAGGAGAAAGCTCTAGCCATGTCTATCCCTATCTTAGGAAATCTTCCACTTTATTGCTTTGTGTAAGCATTTAAGCAACAATTAAAGCAAGATATAAAGTCCCAACTAAACCACAGAATCACAGAACCTTTGGGTTGGAAAGGACTTTAAAGCTCACTTAGTTCCAATCCCCCTGCCACAGGCAAGGGCATGTTATGTTAGAGGAGGCTGCTCCAAGCCCTGTCCTACCTGACCTTGAACGCTTCCAGAGATGGGGCAGCCACGACTTCTTGGGGCAACCTGTTCCAGTGCCTCACCACTTTCACAGTAAAGCACTTCTTCTTGGTAACTAAAGATGCCAAATCTAAAGGATTGTTTTAGTATCTGTAAAATAATTGGGTTTTTTTTTGTGGCAGGCAGTCATTCTGAAGCCACAGATTTCATATCATTCCAGCATGATGTACTGTAATGATTTCCAACCTTTTAATTGCTCTCATTTTTTATTTTTTATTATTCATCAGAAAGCTTATAAAGTCTGTGTCTGCACTGAATGCTTGGTCCAACTCTGAGCCCAGGTATGTGCTCTAATTCGCCCATTATGGATCTTTTTACATGTCTACCTCTGTGATGCAGTGTCTCATAGCCACTTTCAATGCTCTAATACCCTCCAGACTAGAAGGGGCTGTTAGCTGTCATCTCCTGGATGAGACCAGCGGTGGCAATGTGATCACAGCTTTACCCTCATGGTGCCTGCAGGCAAACTACTGGTGCTCTGGCAGGGAAGCAGAAGGTGCAGTGGTTGTCGGTATCTGTTGACAGCCAGTAGAGACCTGCTCATGGAATTAGAAAGTTTAACCTTCTGGAGAAGGGGAACGTGAGGATGCAGATATCAGCAGTTGCCCACTCTGGACAAGTATGGCTAACTAGAGATCAGCAGCAACAACAGCAGATGTGCCTGTCGGTTCAGGGTGCCCAAGCCTGTCTTAAACACATAGTAAAAATATAACCAAAGACAAAGATTTCAATTATTTTTAACTCACTTGCTCATTCACAAGTATGTTATTGCCAGCAAAAATGCAGCTTCCTCCGAAGTACAAATGAAACCTTAACTAGTCAGAAACTGTGGAGGAACAGTGTACCACTGACTTCAGAACACCTATTTTTGAACTGGCTAATATAGTTAAAGAAGTCTGCCAACTACATGAGCAAAGTTATTTTGCAGTGAAGTGAGAAATAAATCAGAACTGCATTGGTAAGAGGTGACTTAAAGATTACTTAAGTGCACAAAATGCAATACAGGATAAATTTTGAGAGTGGCTTTGAAAGGATTGAAAATATATCAGAGAGATGTTTAGGAAGACAGGCAGGTCTTTCAGATTACCTTCTGATACTAAGTGTTCAACTCCAAGCCTCTTTCAAACAAGATCTCTCAAAAAAATTTAGTCATAAATAGACCAGAAGATACACAGCAAAGAAAACAGATGGAATAACTGGTCTGTTTTTTCTTGGCAGGCTGTGTTCCAGTAGTGGAGACTTCACTGGTTACAATACCTCCAAACAGGTAACCCAGGGAACTGGTGGAATTAATTTATGTGTATTGTGAAATAAGAAATCTGTAAACTAACAGAAAAAGGTGAATCTGTTTCTGAAATAAGGCATCTATACTGGAGTCTTGGCCCTGATCTGCTGCCAGCTATTATCATCTGCAGAAGACTTGATCACAGCTGGCAATCTGCCCAACCCAAGAGGATCACGCGTCTTCTTGATTAGTTCAAAGCTGTGTACAGACAGGCCTTTGGGGGATGGAGGTAAGTAGGTAGTAGGTGTTTTGGAACAGATGGTTCTTGCTTCCCTCCTATATAAAAATAAAATTAACTTTTCAGTGATCACTTTTAGTCCACAGTGAACACACAGGAGGAGGATCTGTTCTATGGGTCCATAAAACACGGTTTTTTGGTCTGCCTTGGACAGGACTCAAGGTAAGGAAAGATGTAGTTACCTGAGGTAAGGAGAGATGTTATTTTTCATCAAAGCTGGAAAGTCATTATAGCCACATATTCAGTAAAAGTTCTCAAAGGTGTACTTTTACAGTAAGTTTTATATATAAGCTTAGATGAACTTGTACATAGTGCTACATTTGTAAATCAGGAAAAAACATCTGTCCTTAATATATGAGAAAATAAGGAAAATAGGAAGCTAATCCTTGCTATTATTCTTCTCAATAAGCTTTTCTGCTTTCTTAAACCAAATCCTTCTTTTACCTCCTCTTTTAGTCTTGAAGAAATAGCAAGAAAAAGTATTCTCCCTATACAGCTTATCAAGTTTGTTCCTAGGCCTGACAGAGGCTACACTCCTTGTAATGATGTCCTCTACTCGGAAATGTCCTTGAATAGAAATTTTGTAATGCTCATCTTTTTTGAAAACGTACATATTTTTCCACAGTATGTGGGCTTACTTAAAGGATACTTTCAATGAACACTTATCCTGCTTGCCACAGAAGTTTGTAAAATGCAGGAGTCCCAAGGCTTGTTTCCATCCATTTCATATTAATTCCTACATCTGGGGACAATTAACAGCTGTCTCCACAACACAGCAGACCTTGATGCAACAGGTTCTTTTAACCACCTTTCCATGCAGGAGAAAACCCAAACAACTGATTTCCCCTTTTTTTGCCATTTACACATAAATAAGTCAGTTTTCTTACCCTGGTTCCGGATAAGCTCCTCCAACTGCAGAACCATTCAACAAGACATGTATCACCCCAGAACTGTGCTGTGCATACTGCAATAGATAACAGGGTTTTTTAGAACTTACAGATTTGTTGCATTACTTGGTATTATACTGCAAGCATCAATGATCAAAGAAAGAGTTTTACCAAGAAGACATATCAGAATTGTGAAAATAATACCCAACTAGCACTCTAGCAGGTCACTGCAGGAGAGAGGATAAGAACTAAATAACCAGAGCATTAAATCAATACATCTTCTAAAACTATTTTCTCACACCTATAAATAGTTTCTTCAGCATAGGAAGAAAGCTTTTTGTCACTCTGTGTTGGGTTTGATCTGTGAATTATGCTTAATATATGCTAATGAAGCTAACAGAATTTTTACACATTATCTAGCTAAAGGTGGAAGTTACACTCCTCTTGCTAGAACACAGTGTAAATCAGTGTATTTGTACCAGAGGAACTAATCTAACAGTTACAAACTTAAACCTGGCCTGATCCCATGATGTTTTCCTGAATCACCCAGGACACACTCAGTAATGTATGAAGTCAGCACTAATGAATTATTTACAGTGATTGAGGCCATCCTCCAGAAAGATTCCACTGCGTTGTTTTCACATTCCTCTGTGGTAGGGCAGGATTCATAGTCCAGTTCTGTAGGAAGGCATGTGATTTATGCTATTAGAGAGATGATTAGGACTGTAAAAAGTGATATTAGAAAGCAATTAAATAATTTGTGCATTACTTACTGAACATACAAGATGGTCTGACACAACACTGAAAGCTGACAGTTGTACTTTTTTCTATCATTTTCCATCCTGTGCACTTCACATAAACAGTGACATTCTGTGGATTCAATGATTTGGCTAAAATAGCTAAAACTCTGTATCTGGGATGCAGAGAGCTCTTCATTCAGAGGATTAAGAAGGATGTTTATCTCCTGTGCCACACTGTTTAGATTTCACTGTGTGCTCCCCTGCCCACAATGTTACATATTCACACAAAATAGAAGAGAATAAGATCGTGAAGCTTGTTCTGATTTTTTTGTGGAGTAAGAGCAAAACTAGGTCCTCCAGAACACAGCAGCTGTTCTCCATTATGGTTTTAAACACAGATGTTTAATATAGTACACATTGTCTTACCAACGCTGTTTGCCTGCCCACACCAGTTTAGAAAATCTCCAAAGAAGCCAAACAGAGTATCAGCCAGAGACATGTAGCGCTGGCCCCTGCCAGCAAAGCTGTTGACTAGCAGATGATTATTTTCCCAGAAGAGAGACTACATAAAAAAAAGGGGGATGGGGAGGGGGAAAGAAGAGAAGAAATGTACAAATGAAACATCACTTGGGCATGGACACACTGAGATTATGGGGTGCTGAAAACAGTTTCAAACATGTTTAGGTATTTCATTCAAAATCAAGCTAATAACCTGAAACGTTACCTATATCTTTAGTGGAACTAAGTTGTTTGGGTTTTTTTTTTTTTCCAGTGATGTAAATGCTGATCACTAGAGGCTTGAGGAGTATTTATACCATGATAGAAATGGATATCAAGTTATACTAAGAATAGTTAGGCCTAGCTTTGCCTTCTTCAGCAGACAGATTTAGGAAAAGGGAGAAAAAAAGGAGGACATTTATAAGACAGATATATTTCACCATAATTCTTTCACACCATTATGATGGCTTATGGTGTGGACAAAATCATGCATCTAGCTGTACTTTCAGTGTTTGCAGAACTCTTTCATGAATTAACCTATGTTGACAGCAGTATTTGTTGGTTTTGCTTGTATCATTTAGAGACAAGGAGTAACTGCACTAAATGAAAAACTGCTTTAAAGCACCACCTTTTAGAGAAGGCCGAAGCACACATTCTGATGGTGTGAAGAGCTGTGGTTTTTGCACTTTCACAATTCTCTGCAACTGTCAGCACATCAAACCCTTACTGTTTCCTAGCACATAATGGAGTCTTATCCCGTTTCTGCTTATGTTTGTTTAACATAAAGCCCTAAGACACTGCTGCGAGGAGTGGAAGCAAAATACAACAGCAGGCACAGCAGGTGCAGGCAGAGAACCTAACTTGAGGAAAAGCAAAGTCAAGGTTCAGGAACTATGACAAAGCACCCAGCACAGCAGGAAAAATGGGGGATCTTCATAAAAAAAACAGAGAAGTTGCTGAGAAGTTACTGCATAAAATAAATGCAGCCAAATGCATTGAAAAATGCCATCAAGACAGAGTCTCATTTGTAAACTACAGACAGGCCAAAAATAATGAATTGTGAGTCAGCTACATAATGACTCTTGGTCAATTTTGAACTGTGTCATGGAAGATTTGCTGGATGTCACAGGACTGTTAACATAACATTAATAATTATTACCTTGTTAGGTGGAATTGTGTGCAATGACAGGTTGATAAATAATTCATAGTCCTGAGGTAGAATGCTGCAAGGATCCTTGTTAATAAATGCATTTTTAAAAGCTTCCCATATCTCTGAACAATTCTTCTCCCTGTAATCATTGAAACAAACAAATAGCAGAGTTTTCTCAAAGCAGAGCAAGGAAGTTATTTGTTCTCAAATTCTTCAAATTCCCAAATGAACATCACTACAAGATAGAAAACTGAAGTCAAGAGTGGTAGAAAACTTGCAATCCCAGAAGAACATATACATTTTGTCTTATTCTGACTCCTTTCTTTCTTATTCTGACTTCTTTCTTTCTTTCTTTTAATAACACAAATCACCGCTGCCACCACCAATAACAACAATAACCAGAGAAAAACAAGGGAACAGGACAGAGCTGCTCACCACTCGACGATCGAGCTGTGAACTAACTCCTTCCGGGTTCCTGCCCCCAGAAGTAAAACTGGGCATGACGTACTGTGGTACGGAATACCTCCTTGGTCAGCCCGGGTCAGGTGCCCTGTCTCTCCTTCCGCCTGGCTTATTCCAGGCTTACCTCCTCCCTGGCAGAACATGAAAGTCGAAAAGTCCTTGGTCAAACCAAAACATTCTAAACTGCAAATATAAACACTGGTGTTATCAGTACTGTTCCCAAGCCAAAAATCCAAAACAGTGCTGGATCAGCTACCACTTAAAGGAGAAAAATGACTGCTGCTGCTGAGCCCATGACATTATCCACCCCTTATTCCATACCATTCACGTCATGCTCAGATCCCACATTTTCAATATACCATCATAT
>JASSUY010006994.1:17500-68094 GCA_032466535.1 Forpus xanthops | reverse complement strand
GGGGGGTGGAAGAGAATTTTTGTGGGGGCTTATGAAGGGAGGAAGAGGTATGGGCATCAGCAACACTTTTTAATGAAGAAGCAGTGCTGGGGGGGGAGGGAATGTTCTGTGCTGCTTTTTATTTTTTTTTTCATTTGCTCTTTTGTAAATAATTTTCTTGCAAGAGTTGTCTGTGAACAAGTTTTGGCACTCACTAATATAAATATCCTTTCCAAGGCTGATGGAGAGACATGGTATGGCTTGAGATGTGCTGCCAATACTTCTCTGGTGGCCCCATCAAATTACTCATAATATGAGCGCTCATTAAGGAAAAAAGTTCAGCTCATCCCTTGCACAGGATATTACAGAAGTCAGAAAATGGAAAAACCTTTTAACTCATCTAATCCATCCCCTGGCTGCTACAATATTATTCCTTCCATATCATATATTATCACCCACTGCCTTTTCCAGTTGAGCTTTAGCTAGTCCAAGCAATGGTGATTCTGCTATTTCCTTTTGGAGACATGCTGATAGACCTCAGTGCTTGGAGCTTACTCTGGCTCCTACCAGTTTTCAGTTTAAGCCGAGTCTATGCAGGCACTCCCACACCATACTCGGGTAATTGAGTGGAGGTTTTCCCATGTTAAACATTCCTTTAGTGCCTGTATGCATGTACACGCAGAAACACACACACAGTGCTTGCAGACACACGTTAACTTCTCTTAGCACATTTAAGAAGTGATGTTTTGCACTAGTGCCATGATTATTTGTCCTAATGTAACATGCACTTCCCATTCTCTGTCCTATTTATCTTTATTAGTATTATTTTTTTGCTCTATCACAGCTGAAAAATAACCAAAGATAGGGTAATTAAAAGAAAAATTGCATCCAGAAGATCAGCAAAATTCTCTTCAGCCTAGCACACAGCTGAAAACAATGAAATATTATATCCAAGTGACACCAAAGGAACCAAGGAAATGCATCATCCAACTTCCAAACAAGTTAGAGCTAAAATTCACATCCTTGAAATCTGACTTTTCAGTTAAGCTGATATCTTTATCAAGGGGCTGTGGAAAGGCAGGAAGGTGAACTCCAGCCTTTCCTAGGTGAGCAGGTTTTGGGAAGGAGATAAAAATATCCCTGTCCCTGGCAAACTAAAGGAAATCCTAACTACCTGATAACACCCTAAAAGTGCTGCTGTTGTTTTTAGAGCCAGCCTAAGACAGATTAACTCAGGTAAATATCTCCTAACCAGAAGCCTTTTCTCAGCAATAAGTCACTGTCCTTATCTACCTCAAATGACTTTCTAAACAGGTGGGCTCAGAAATAACTCTGCAAGCTGTGGGAAATGCCAGTGCCGGCTGTTGTAATCCCACGGAACTAAGCCAAAAGCTTTTATTTGTGCTTTTTGCTCTCTTTCTCAGGCTGATTTCAGTACATCAGGAGCTCCCTCTGTAAGCAGGCAATAAAAACGCTCCACTACACCTACCACCACTACCCTACCCACCATAGTGACCAGGGTCATGGAGGATTGTTGTATTCAGTTAGGTCACTAATACCAACCACAGGCTTTTAGGACAGAACAGGAGCTTTAGGCAGGTTCCCTGGGGTAGTATCACACTTGGGAGCAGCCACCAAGCAATTTGGTAAGCCTCCTGCCATGAGCTTAGCTGCCTTTTTTCTTGGAGGAACCAAGCAGTCATGTGAAGAGAGTTCAAGGCAACCACCAGGTTGAAGCCAAGACTGGAGAGGTGGTTTCCAATTAAACATTTTCTACTGGAAAAAAAAAACTCAAAACAACAAAAAAAAACCAAAACCCAAATCCCATTAAAAAAAAAAAAAAACCCACAAAAAAAAAAAAAAAACAAAACAAAAAAAAAAAAATAACAAAACCAATAAAAAAAAAAAAAAAACCAAAAAAAAAAAAAAAAAAAAACCAAACCAAACAGCAAAAATTCAAAAAGGAAAAAAAAAAAAAAACTACCACTGAGGGAGGAAATGAGAAGATAAAGCTGCTATTTTGCAACACCGCTTTGTTGGCATGAAAAGTCCTTGAACAGATGCCCCGTCCACCATTAAATATTCACAACATATCCTTGTAAAAGAATAAAGCCGACTCAACTTATAAGGAAAATCACAGTGTGTTCTTCATAAAAAAAAGATGCATTTAAAGATCTGGGAGGAAGAAAAAAAAAAAAAAAGAGGAGGGAAAAGAAAAGAAACCCAAGCCAGCAAAACAGCGCCGTTCTCCGAAGAAGCAGAGACTCTTGGAAGGAGTATGCATTCTCCAGCGTTAATTTTCCCACTTAAATTACAGTGATGCTGTAGCCTCATCTCATTAGAGATCATTGTCCCCAGTAGACAGTTGTGTTTATGGGGGATTCTTGCTGTTCCACACCTGCTGCTCAGGTTGCTACGTGATAAAGCCTGCATACAAACAGCAGTCTTGAGGTTGCTGGACTGCAACTGATGAGCCCAGGCTAATTCAGGGGTGATTATGTAGTTTACTGGACCACTAAACCTCTTTAAGCTTGTAATTACTGCCTATTTGAGTAAAGAACATTCAAAAGCAATTCACTGCATCATGCCTGCCACAGCTGGAAGCAGGCTGCCAGCAGTCTGCAGGGACATTAAAAATCTACAGGGACGGGGATTTGAGCACAGCTCATAGGCACTGACAGCGGTGGCAGCCAAGTGCATTCACATTCCAGCTCACCTTTCCTGACCAGGCATACTATTAAAGGTGCAATGAAAACTATAGAAAAGCAATAAAGATGACAAATAATGGGACGTAATTGAAAGAACTGCATTTTAATGACTCTCCCCCTCTTCCCTCTTCCCTTATACTGGCTAAAGAAAAAAAATTAAGCCTTTTTGCCATGACAAGGGAAGGGAAGGGAAGGAAAAGGCCTTTTGCAAAAGCGGAAATGCGCTGTATCAATGTGTTTCTCTTTTGAAGTCGGGGGCTTTCCTCATGTTTTGAAGTTTCAGAAAGAGTAAACTTGTAAAGTGAACGCACAGTAAGCCTTATTACATATTGGCAGCAATGATGATGCAGAGCATCTTAATCACTGAATCTTCATTAAATGCTCCTCACCAAATCTTCATGAAACCCTTCAAGAATGTCTCCAGACCTGGAACATGTACAAACCCCCTCTCACTTCTGAATCACTGGAAAGCACTGGGAAATGTCCCAAACCACCACTCTGCAAAACAACTCCACCTTGCACAGCAACACAACTGTCACGCATGGGCCCCTACTATTGAAACCAAGTTGTTTGGGTTTTTTTAAATATTAAATAAACATCCCTCTGATCCTATTTGCCTTTTGAGTTTTAAACCCTTTCTTTTCAAGTCTGCCCCTGCAGCTCTCAATAAGCAGGAAGTTATTAAAAAGATGCCTTGTTTTTTTGCATAATTAGCAGCCTTTGGGAGTGGGGTCTGAGGGAAGAAGAGCAGATCAAATGGGACCTATGACACAGGCAGAAAGGTTGATAATGGGGATTTTTACAAGTGAATAAACAAAGCTCTGAAGAGGATTGCTCCAGTAGAGCCAAAGAATGGAGGGAAGTTGCCAACATCACCAAAGAGCCCCAGCATTGCACTGGCTTCACCAGGAGCTCTGATGACATGGCAGAGCCTGCTCACGTGGCTCTGGTTGAAAAGCCAAGTCCTCAGAGCCCTCCCTTCCTCCAGCCACTCCACACCATCTCACTGCTATTATACTGCCATGTATGAGGCCCGTGTCAACGGGCCTAACAAGCCACTCTATTAACTAAGTGCGTGAAATATACTTTAAAGCCTTGCAGGACATTTGGAGATCCAGAATTGGTCAGTGTCTTTTCCCTGCCACACTAATAACTGATGCAGCTGCCTGGGAGAATCGGGTGTGGGAAAAGCAAAAATAAACAAGGAAAACAAAATAAACCATTGCTACTGATATAATTAATCCTGGACTGAAGTAAATTTAAGAGATGGGGCCTCTTTCCTCATCTAATAAATTGCCTTGTTTTAAAAAACATGGACATCTCATCTGTAGCATTAATTTCACTACGCACCTAGACAAATGAAAAAAAGGGGAAAAAACCCTATGCATGCATGAATATGCCACTATTAACAAACATCATGTTTAAAAGAGAATATGAAAGCATTCCGGAAGTTTGTTCTTAAAAAGCATGTAAATTCCCAGCCACAACAATCCTCGAACTAACCCCATCCAAGCTCCAAAGAGCCACAGGCTTATATGTTATCCAGCCATCACTCTTATTAATATTCATTAGGCAGGCCCACTTGCATTTTCATAAGCTGTGAAGGTGGCAAAAGAAACAATCAGAATTCTTTAACACGTAGATATTATCAATTCAACATCTCCCAAAGGGGAGTGCATACAGATCTGAGGTTGAAATTCAAATGTGATTTACCTGGGCTAAAGCTGGGCTTCACTTCCCAACACCCAGCAAGCTATTTCAGGTGCTCTCATATTATCCACAAAAGTTTACTCTCCATTACTTTTACCTTTAAAACATTAGTCCCTCATAAATTCAATCCTTCGTTCCTTTAGTTCTGAGTTTCCTTCTGCTGAAATAGCCTAAGTTCAATAAGATCGGATATATGAATAATACAGCCAAGTTTTAATGTGGTAAACTTGACTAAGCAATTCTGCTTTCTGACTAGAGAATTCATTTATCTACACCCATTTAGCATGTGAAATCCCTTTTACTGGCTTCAGGGAGCAGACCCGTGCAAAAATACAGACTTTCTGACCAGCCTGGGCTAAAATTTAACTCCAAGGGATGAAATAAGAAGCCTTCAAAGGAAAACAACTGCTGTAATTGATTATGAAGCCTACTTAGCAAAGAAACCTGGCTGATGATGCTAATGAATTTAAGAATAAACTAGACTTGCGTTTCGAGGATGATATTTATATGCACAAGGACAGGTACCAAAAAAAAAGTGTGATTTAGATCTTCTGAGAGTCAGGAAAAAGCACACCCCAATTCTTCAAATCTCCAGATTCAACCATAAATTAAGAAGCATTTGCCCACAAATTCACTACATATTAATTGCTGTCCTTATTAAAAAAAAAAAATCTCATTATAAAGGCTTAGATAATCTCCAGGTTTTGACTCCTCCCTCTCAGCAACTTGCTTGGACAGAGAGGGCTCCCCCATAAAAAAATAACCTTTTCTCCCTCTAAGTCAATGCAGTTCTTCACTGATTTCTCCTGGCTTCCAAAAACCTCTAAAGACCAAACTACAGCCTCCCTCATGGAGGGTTGGCAGAACCAAACTTTGCATTTCAGTGGGAATATTCATGGAGAAAGGCACTTCTCAGGGCTCGGTACTGGCTGCTGCTGGGAGTAAAAACCATGCTGAAATGTCAAACTTGTCTGTGTAACTTCAGATATGGTGACTAGCTACAGCAAGTTTGGCCTAAGAATGGGGTACCTGAAGGACATGTCCTCATTTTTGTAAGGCGAGACTCAGTGGGTGCCTTCCTGTTGAAGATGAAGGATGATGGATAGACAAGGCCAAGACAGCGCTTTTTTAGAAGGGGGTCCTCAAAAACTCAAATTGAGTAAGCTACAAGAAGCTAGCACCCACCCCAATCCCAGCCTGAGTATCTCCTCCATCCCTCGGTTCAGTCTCTTTCTAGGTCTGAACACATCAAGCACCACACACATGCGATGCCTCCACAGATACTTCCATAATAGAGACAATCAATGTAAGAAAGACAATCAACAATCAAGCAAAAGCCTTGAGGTGGCATGTGGCTTTCGGCACATTTATGGTGTGATGGCTATTAATAATTTTCAAGGATAATAAGATACAATAAATTATTTTTTTTTCACTACCAAGCTCAAAATCCCCCTCTCTGCTTCCTCCTCCTTTCTGAACAAAACTCCACGTTTCTTTTAGAAAGACCTAAATGAAACAGCTAAAGACCAAAAAAATGTCACCACTAAGAACTTACAAAGTAAGAAAGAGAAACCAGGCACATCTGATCTTGTTCTATATACAGAAACCTTTCTAAGATGACTGCTCCAATTAAAAAAAAAGTCAAATTTATTATTTTGATGATACAAAATTATGAACTTGACTATTATATGCATATATTTTGTTTAATGGCTTCATTTATTTTAATAACAAAGAGAAACTAGATCTTTACAGATGAAAGCTTTATTTCATGGCTTCGGTGCAACTGGGATTTTTAAAATCTGTGATGTTAACCAAAATGTGATAATGGATGTTCTCAAGGGTCCTATTTTATAGCATTTTATGCAGAGCCAAACTATACGTGGGACATTACAAACATCATGTTTAGCCCTATTTTAAGAAAGTAGAACTGATTCTGGCGTCAGAGGCCCCTGTAATTGTTTTCCGTCTGTTTCTCATTCCTCTGAACAGTTACTTGCGCAGCAAAGTCTGGCTGTAGAAATGCTGTGACAAAGGCATTAGCTCTCCAAAGACTTGCTATAAAATTATACTGAAAGGCACCACTTGTGGAATTTGGGCTAGGAGGGGACAAGAGCGATCACAATGTAACTACTTTATCTATAGCAGGCTGCCTTGAAGGGTCTGTTGGCATCCAGAAGAAGACAGACATGAAAAAGATTCTAAAAAAAAAAAAAAAAGATAAAAAAATGCTAACTTTGCTACTGTTTTTATGTCAGTCGATTCCTAGGGTAGAGATAATCAGAAACACCTCATCAAACTTGATCATTCTCTCAATCCTTCTGAAGAACTATTCATCTACTCCACTTTTGTGTCAGTAGATTGAAAACAGTTGCTTCAGACAACAGCAGCACTCATGCTTATACAGCATTAAGGATTCTCCTGTTTAATACGTTATACATGTATATATATTTTCACGCAGAGGTGTGTGTATACACATGGGGTTGATGCAGTTTTGCAGACTATACCTCTATCCCCAAAACCAGGGACCTGACCACTGGTTTTGGGAAGGGAGCCCAAGATGGCAGCTCACGACTAATGGCTATATCATCCCTGGCTCGGTGGCAGCGAAGCCCCAGGTCTGATCTGCCAAACATTCCCTTCGTTTGCAGCCGATCAGCAGATGTAAGCACATAGGCCCTGTCAGCTTGACATATCATTCCTACGACAATGTCAATGAGTATTAATGTTCAATTATCTGTCCTAGAAATAACCCTTGCCTTTACGCACTGTGTAACTGGGCGCGTGGCACTGCAGTAATCCAAACGACAAGGGCAGAGATGCCCGCGCTCACCCACTCGCTGTGAGTTGGCTTCCCAACATCATGATGACATTGCCTTGCGGTAGCGCATGGACGCCTTCCCCCTCCCTGCTCTCCGTGGTTGTAGGGTTTTTTTTTTTGGAAGGCATGTTGCAAGGACCTCAAAGACCTCTCTCCTCCTCTTCACATGTCGTATGTCACCCATCAGCATGTTGAGACATGCTGAGAAAAGATGTATTTTGATTTCATGCCCATGCAGAATCACAAGGAGTTTATTTGCCTTTAGAGAGGTCCATAAGCTGCCCATTACTTGTCAACTCCTCTTTATCTGCTGTGCTCAAGTATACATATATATATATATATATATATATATAAAATTCACCATCAAAGCAGATGCCAACAGCAGCTTTTTCCAGGGCTGCCTCAAGATCAACTCAATCCCCAACTACATGGCTCAAGCAATTTGTCCAAATGAAACATTACAGCTTCTCTTTGTTACAGCAAGTTTAAAGATCTCTAGTAAAGAGATGATTTGAAGAACAAACATGAGTTCATTCCTGGCGTCTTTTACCACTGTTCAAATATTAAAATTATTGATCAGGCTAAATTCAAATAGGACTCTCAGAGCAAAAACCTTACCAAGTGTTTCTTCTTTTAAATCAGCGTTACAGTCAAATTACTGCTTGTTCGAACAGGCTGTAATGGAGTTTGCATGATTGTGTGTGTGTGTTACTATGGCACAGCTTCCTTGAACTAACATTCAAAGGTTATCGGCTCTAAGTTATGCTTGCTAAGTCTTCTTATACAACTCACAATCAGAGGGAGGGAGTGGGAGGAAGCAGTGTGATAACCAGTGCCAGCTTTGAGATAAAGCCCTTTGCCTAATCTCTGTTTATTTAGACAACCATCTAACCACAGCACCGGGCACAAAAACAACCCAGGTGTAGGGCTGAGGGCATTTCTCCTGCCTTATCGTGACTGCATGATATTTTGGAGCAAAAGGAAACAGAGCCTTTTTTACTTTCTTCTCCAAGATAACTTTGAAAATTTAAATAATCCTGAAGTTTGAGGTTTTGATGTTTGGATTCGATCAGCTCAATGGGCTTTTTTGCTTTGCTTTGTTGGAGGGGAAGTGATGGTAACAAAGCACATTATATTCCACACTTTTTATTTCTGGAGGTCTTGGAGAAAATTTTTTGCCATATCATAGTTAAGAATGAAGAGCCTGATCTGAAGCATTTCCCATTAGAGGGGAATCGAGGTGTTTAGAACAAATACACACATCACAGGATCAAACTGGAGTAAACGGAATAGCTTTTTAGACGTATTTCACCCTAAAGAGCTGACAGAGGGGCAGGCGCCCAGCACACCTCTGCAGCAGCAGCACTGAAGCTGCTTTGCCAACGCTGAACCTGCTTTTCCAATGTGGGTGCCAAAATAGAAAACCTCTTGCAAGTCAGGCCATAAGAAGCAGCACCGTAAAGCGTCTGGCTGAAGGATAACTGATCCTTCCTCCAATATTAAACTGTGCTGGGAACCTTGCATGTCAGCTGATGGCTCTATTCCCCTCTCCATATGAGTCCAAAGTTGCCTCCGACATACTCAAACATATTTCTCCCCTTTCTTTTCCCCCCTCTGATAATTCACCCCACTGTTTACTCAATCATTTTAGGTAGGGGGAAGTGGTGAATGTTGCTGAGTGCCAATTTTTTTGGTGTGAGATGAATAACGCCAAGGAGCAACTTACACCAAGTCCCAGGCTCCTGTCAGCCCTATAATTGATGATGTTTTCACTGTAAGGGGTGGGGACTGGGACACATTAGGGCTCAATAGGGGAAGTAAATGGAGTAAATTGACTCAGCAACTATGCCTTTTACCCTGGCTTCTAATAAGGATAAACTGATTACTGCCAAATGTACTTTAACATCATGGGGGGGGGGGGGGAATATAAAACGATCTGCTCAAAGGAAATAAATGCCATACCAGAAGTTTTTTTAAGAGTGGAACTTCTATATTCAGAAGTGTAGAAGCACGTTTCAGCAGCATGCTGCTGTTTCTTTCTGAGTTGCCATTTACCACTGAACCAAAAATTAATTTGCAGCATTAAAAGGCATCCTAAAGAAGAACACTGCAGAACATTTCCTACAAAGTCAATGTATCCTTTTCCTCACCTCACTCTCAAATGACTTTGATAACAAAGAGGTGCACAGCGATGCTCACTCTGTATTTCAAATGCTGACTTTATGTCAGCATCTTTTTATGGCGACCAGGAGACCGGATGCCCCGCTTCTGCGCCAGGCGGTGGGGAAGGCAAGCAGGAGGCAGCCCAGGTTGCCAGGGGTGACTACAGAACTGACAACTCTGGGATCCAGCAAAACCCGCCCTGACTGATGGCTTCTGGGTTCCTGCTGACCTTTGATCCCTTCTGGTTTGGCTGGGAACAAAAGAGTCAGTTCAGTGGGGCCCCTCACACGTATATTTAACGAAAGTCATCGCCTATATGCTGATTAATATGTTTGTTTTACATGTGGTGAGAGGAGGACCACAGCCATCCCGTGCTGCTGCGCAGGTAAGCACTGGCTTACCTAGCTTGAATATCACACAAAGTAAATCAAGAAAATCCACCATGAGGCACATAAAAATGACTAAAACAGGTAAAGACAAATTTGGCACCGACACAAGAAGTTGCAGAGGCTGAAGATGGCGCCAGGAGCTCTTTCCCCATACACCCGAAAACCTGTGCTGAGTTTCTGTCACTAGAGATTTGGTGCTGCTCTGACACGGAGGGCCATCAGCAGCTCGAGCACACTGTCGCAAAGATGCTGCCGGCTACAGCAACCGTGGAAGATGCTGTCCGACCCTCAGCAGCAACTTTCAATGCCACATATTGTCACCATAGCAATGAAGCTAGATGTGGGCAAATGACAAGAGCCTGTCATCACTCAGCCTGCCCTGACAGCCTTCAGCACCAGCCACTGTCATCCAGCCTCAATAGACAAATACATCCTCAATGGGCCCAAAAGTAATAATCTGCTGTTCTGCAACGCTATCATTTTGCTGGCATTCCCAGTAGCCATGTGCAGCCCTTATACCCTGTGGAGATGCTTTGTTTTATTCTCCAGTGAGTTTTCATGCTTCAGGGAAAAGGACAAGAAAAGCGAGGAAGAGGAGAGCCAGAAAGAGGGCAGCAGTACCCAAATCAAAGATCAGAGATCATCAGGAAACAAGCAAACAAACAAACAAAGGGAAGAAAAGAAAAATATATGTTGCACAAACAGCAGTGAAACATGAGAATTAATGTTTGAAAGGAACACAAGGATACATTCCATGCAAGGGCTTCAGTGAGGAACAGGAATGTTATCACGAAAGTTAAAAGCTCCCTTTTAATATTAAACGCATTAGTTGTATATAAAATGCATCATCCTTTCACAGAAACAGGTGTTTGGGGTGAAGTCAGGATAACTGGCAAGGTAGCTGGGCTGTCACCAACAGCAAATGCGGCCAACACACTGCTCTGCCTTCACGCCAACTCCAAGATAGGGGGTCCCACCTATTTTCACAGTCCTCCTGCCAGAGATGCCACAAAGAGACATTTAACTTGGTCTACTTCCCTGCTGCCTTGGTGGAAGTAACAGTAAGAAGTGACATAAATCAGAAACAGCAAACACTATCTCAGCAAACACTATCTCATCTAGAGCTCATCTGCCCTGTTGGATTAATCATAATGTCTCTATATTGAGAGAATTCCCGCGTGGGGTCAGTTTTTACTCATCCCACCCATGCAAACTCGCCCCTTCCAATCCCGATGCCTGCAGAAGCTGGTGAAAAAGATTCAACTTGGTGGTTACCTTAACTTAGCTCACTGCAACCACGCACTTCATATTTTACTTTGCGTTTAGTCACAAAGAATAACCCAATTTAGCAGTGATCCTATGTATCGCACAAGCCCTCTCACCATTTAGAAAGCCGCCTTTTAATGATATTTAATTTAGACTCACTTATATGCTACATTTGCTAATGAACACATTGGCTACATGGCTCTTATTTAAACACGTTCACTGCACCCCCGCAGTGTGCAACATGCTTGCCAGTCCATGGCAGCTCTAGAAAAGACAATTCACTGCTTGAACATTTTAAACCTGATTTACCGTTCCAGTGAAACAACTATGCAACTAATCTTCCAGGACAAATGTAACACCCAAAGAGCAACTAAACTGAAACGTATAAATTCCATATATACTTAAAAATATTATTGTCTGTAATTTAATATAACAATATTTCTAGGCCTATAACCTTGCACGCTGAGGCAATTTCCCAAGCATTAATACTTAAATGGGTCATATGCACCACATCTGTCATTCTGTCCTGAAGTCTATGAGGCACAACCAAGACTCTGCAAGCCTATTGATTTTTCTAGCATTTGCTTTAATTTACTTAACCATTGAGAAATCCATCAGTACATAAAGGGCAACTGTCCATTACTGCCTCATTTGCAGACATTCTTTCCCCTCATTTTTTTTTTTGGTAAATATTTCCCCTTAAATTGCTGTGTGTTTACAGTGTAAAAATGAATCCAGAAAGTGCTCACACCTGTTTCTGTTCAGTAACTGCTGCACTGAGGTATATGTAATGTGCTTAAAGATAGAATAAATATCTAGACATTATTACATCTGTGTGCAAAGGGTGGTAAATTAGATCCTAATTACATTAACAGGGATTCTGCCTCCCAGCTTAAATTTTACATGAGCACTCTGTAAAAATCCAAAAGCTCTGCTGTGGTTTCTTTACGAGCTGGTGATTACAGCTACTTCCTATGCGGTCACTAAATATTCTGTTTACAAATAAATGAAGAAGCTTTGAGCCAACTTGCCAGGGTAATAATCCGTGTGTGTTTTTTTCTTAATTCCTCAGCAAACCTTTACCACATAAGCATGGCAACAATCAGAAGCCCTGGCTTCATCTAATTACTCTATCACATAATTTCACAAATTGCCTTTTCACTGGGGAGCCAAGTGCAAAACACGCTCACAGTGGGACTTCAGGCAGCAGCTTTCATTTACTACTCATTTCTTGTTAAATTAAACACAAAAACACCAGTTGTGTGAAAGAAGTCAAAAAGAATGCTTGCAAATGAGCCAGGCGAGTGTATCTTATATTTATACCATTTGCACAAAATAGCTCATTGGCAAGCTGGATTTTTAATGGCACCATTATTGCCTTTAACCCTTTTAAAGCCCAGCGCGAGGCTGGTAATAGGATCATCCCAACCAAACTCAACCTGGTGCAACAGCATCAGGCAGCACATGAGGCTTACTAGCCAACATGGCATCTTTCAGTTAATAACCGGTGAGATGAGCAGCGTGCCCTGACTTTGCCTCCACATAACCCCTCCAGCTTCCCAAGGGTTTAATGGGAAATGACTCAGGGCAGAATTTGCCCCATAAATTCCTGGCTATTACAACCACCTAATACAATGGAGGGACAGAACTACAAATAAACCGAGTGGGATTTCTAAGCACAATTCCTATTTCACCCTGGTACTGCCTTCTGAAGTGCAGGGGAACCAGCAGGACTTGAGGGCAGAGGGACCCAGAGGGCCAGACCCCTGCTAATTATGCAAGCATTAACAAGGCAGGATTGCAAGCTGCCGCTGAGGAACACAAATTATTGTGAAAATAATTGCAGCCAGTGTACCATCACCAGTGGAAGTGAACCAGGGGTTACACAGCTCTAAGATGACATTTTTTACATCAACAAGTACAAAACTAAAACACGGCCATTAGTAATTAAAGCTGTTCCTTTTGTAGCACCAGAGCCACTAGGTCAGGTACCATTTTACATCAGAAACTAAGCCTTGATGGCTGTAGATTTGCCAGCATTATCTGCACAGGGAGGAAAAAAAAAACATTAGCAGCAGCTGTCTGTGTGCCTCGACATTGAAAATCCTATTCATACAGACAGGTGGAGTAATTTAAAAGCCAATGTGGTGCAATTTTGATGCAACTAATGCCACTGTTTACTAAAATGCCACTATTACTGCTGTTTATGAAAACATTAGAAAAATTGCATTTTATTCATAAGAATTCTAAGATTTGGGTTATTAACAGCTTCAGAATTATTCTGCCTGGAGCTGCATCTTACAGCCCCTCTGAGGTTTACAACCTGCTGCACTGATGGACCCATGCTTGGGTTTCAACAACAAAATCAAGGGTTTATCCTCTGCCACTCACACGCTAGCACAGTGCAACTCCTGGATCAGCACAAAGTCCATGGCAAATAAGCAGACTTCTGCCAATGAATCTATTTATTAGCCAGATTCATCTATTATGGCAGTTACTTTCCCAAAAATATCACTAGGGACACCAAAAGCTCTAGTTGACATAAATAAGGGCAGTCTAGGAAAGACTCTCACCTCCAAGCTGACTTTAGGTAATGAATAGAGCAAGCCACCTAATGCAGAGTTCTACCATTTCCCTTCTGAGTTCAAACAAAGTCCTCAGAAATCATAATACCATGAACTGATCCTTGGTTTTGTTAGTGACTCAAGACCACTTTAGTGCCACTAACATGACAAACTCACTTTTTGCATTACCAGTACAAAGCACCATAGTGGGAATAAGGTTGTTTTAGGTATTTGTTGGGTTTGGGGTTTTTTTAACATATTTCCAAAATGTATAGGCTGGACTAGAAAAGGTCAACCAGTAGCCAAGAATATTCATGCTATATCTAAAGTCTGAGAAGTATTTTCTGGGCAGAAGTTTCTAGTTCATAAAGCAGAAGATGCAGTGGTTAAGTCTCCTAGACCTTGCATTATTAAAGTGATGGCCCACCACTGAAGTGAAACGAGTACTCTACTAAATACTATGAGTCTAAATCAGGCAATGATGCAAAAGGCGAGGTAAATTAGATAACTACATATTAACTTAAACTCTTTTCTGCCTACTTACCTTCTCTCTAAACATCTATTTAGTACTGCTGTAGCTTACAGGGTGAGCATTTTGAGGGAAAGAGTGGCATCACCCTTGGAAAATTTCAATTTTCCATCAACAACAAAAATTCTCAGACAGCAAATTTAATTAGTTAATATTGGGAATTAGAGCTTCTTGAATATAGACAACGAGAACAAAATCTGTAAGCCATAGCAGCACAGATTCTGTGTAGCTGAAGGTAAATGCAGGAAAAAGGAAACAAAATGAGTAAAAAACCAACTTGCTTCTAATGCCTGTCCTGGAGCAACAGACTATATTCACCTCAATGTCGCTGTTTTGGTTGGTACAGACAAGGGTTAAGTTCATGCAAATAGACGTGGGATACTCTATGCCAGAGCAGGGGAATGCATCTTACACAACTTGATGTACCACTTCCAAATCTGACCCTATTTGAAAGGCAGTTTATCTTACACCACAGATTAACACATCTCATCAGATATGCGCCCAACTGGTTTGGTGTCTCATATTTTGGCACTTTACCTGATCTGATTAAGTAATTCGCTAGCTTACACTGGTGCACTGTGAAACTCCTTCAAGGGTGAGGGGATTGGCAATAAAAAATTATCACTGGCACTTCTATACATAAGCATATCTGAGAATCAACACAGGCTCTTTTGTAGCAACTGTGTTAGAGGACAAGCTAAACAAACAACTAATAATGAACAACAAAGCCCATGAATTTATCCTAATTTCCCGCTCACCCACTGTTTGTCAAGACACTGTTGTTACCTTTGGTGTATTCCATATTGCAAATTATTTGCCAAAATATTTGAGTGGATAATTCCAGATTTACAAAATGGTGGTCAGAATTTTTCCCTCCCCCTTTCCACCTTCGAAATATGATACTTGAATTTCATGCATCTGCTTTGACTGCAGAAAGACTACATCACATCACACATTTCTGTGCCTTGACTGGAGGAGGCTAATTTCCAAAATGAAGTTGCACATGCAAAACATTACAGCTGCAAATATCAAAATCAAGTAGAGGGTGGAGAAGAAAGCAAAGCATCTACTGCTGACTTAAAAATCTTATTGCTGCAAACATTCTTGCTGCTACTCATTTCCTAGAATATTTATGCAAACAAAAGGAGATCTAGTACAACCAGAGCAAGTGTAATTTAACATCTGAATTAATGTTTATCATGTTTCAACTTTTCAGTATTCCCTCGCTTCTACTTCGATGTGAAATTCTTCTGGTGTATAAATACTAATGTGTTTCAGCAGCTTTCAAATAATTCAAATTCTTTATTGTGCCAGTGCCTTCTACATTGTTACAACAGTGCCTCTAAGGTAGAAACTGGGGGAAGCTGGGAAAAAGATATAACAGCCCTTTTGGGAAGAGACACTGTCCATCTGAAATCCAGCCCAGGCTGTTGGCTACCTTCTAGTTTCAACCAAAATACTTCCCTAGACCACTGATGGTTCCAAGACCTGCAAGGAGCCCAAAATGAGTTGTCTCATGCCATGTAGTTTAAAACAACATGATAGTTGCCTTCATCAGAAATGAGTCTGAGTAACAGACATGGAAAAAAGCACCAGATTTTGTAACTACACCACACTTCTGTATGTGAGAAGAGCCTAAGTGAGGAATACGGTTTCCTTAACCAACTGACTAAAGCACCCTATATTTTTTCCTTTCTGGTCTAAACCCAAAGGTTTGTTAGCACAGCTCAGTGCTGACAACTTAAATAATCCTAAAGACAGCATGATATTTCAGTACATGAGACATGTGCTTTCCAAGCAATCATGAAGCAACAGCAGCACTGCCAAGAGTGTCCCTCCAAAACCAAAAATCTTCTTTAAAAATGCCAAAATTCACCCACACTAGCAAATGAGCTGACCCCTGGAGGCTGAACAGGAGGACGAAGTAACAAATCTGAGGAAGTTTAAAAAAATGCTGAAGGTTCTTTTTTGAAGTATCTATCTTCCATCAAACTCTGGGAGAGCTGAAGGGTTAAGAAGTTAATTCAAACCAAGTTACCTAAATCCTGTTTGTTCTCCTTGCTGGAGCTCTCAATTCAATTCCAACAAAGCCTCAGAATAATTATCTTCTCCTATAACAACATTTCTCATTTTTTCCTGTTGAAGATGACTGCCACAGCACCCCCACCAGCTGAAGGGAGCTGAGGACTCTCACCATAGGCTACCTGCACCAACCTGCTATGGATGCTTTGCTCATCGCTCTGGCAAGTCTTCCTTTGCTGGGAGCAGGAGAAGCTCTGGCTCCCACCTTCCCAGCCAAGGGGATGGTGATGCATGGGTGACCGAAGGCAAGCTCAAAATGCCTGGCTTTTCCCAGGAATTTGGGACAGCTGGCACTAAGAAGTCTTGCAGATGTGGAAGAAAGATTTTTACAGCTTTGCCCACAATAAAATCAAGTGAAAGAGGAGACTTGTGTATTTAGGATAAAGGGGGGATGACCCTCCCCCCCATTCTGAGTCCAATATATGGAAATATGACTCCTGTTACACAGATGAGCTCCAGGAGCCCTCTGGCATTTTGCAGAACAAGTATCAGTTGGTGCAGGATGGAGACTCATTTAAGCAATATTTTCAGGGGTGAGGTGGTGGTGTTTTGTTTTAATGCTTCCAAACCCTCTCAAGAGAAAAGCAAAGAAAATCCTTGCTGGTTTTAGCCAATTATTTCCCCTTTTTATGCTTTCAGCAGCCTAGTTTTGTACCCATCTGCCCTCTCGCTATACTCCCTTCCAAAATCAGACAAGCATCCTGCATGGGAGTAGGGGCAGGGAGCCAAATTAACCCCACGCTCCTCCCAAGGCAAAAAACTCATAACTATGGAGGGATGATAAAAGACATGAAATCTACTTGCTTTAACCTTAGAAATTTGCTAGCCTGTAAAATATTCATACATACACAAACCTTATAGAATTAAGTGGTGTAATAGTATTTTTCTATTACAATAGCATCCTTGGAGCAATGGAGACTATTTTTCTCAGCTAGATTTGGATATAAAGTGCCTTCTTAAAATACCTGCTTCCAATAAATTCTTTTATACAAATAACAGCTTTGCTAAACAGATTGCATACTGCTTATTATAAGTTCTATTCTTTAACAGCATGGCATTGAACGATCAATAAAGATTCAAAATCCAGATACATAACAGAAAATAACCTTTCATTTCTACTGTAAAGTCAACGTCTTTCAGCCACGTCTTTTACTTTCTGCTCAGTCTCCCATTTCAGTGAGATTTAACCTCTTAAGGAAATTGTTTTTAAAGCAGTTGAAAATAATGATTAAATTATGGGATTTACATGAAAGAAATCCTTGGCCCATTCATTTTTTTAAATCATGGCAATTTGTTTTTTAAAAGGTGTTTGAAGTCCTTGAATCTACCTCTTGGCACCATTAAAAAAAAAAGTAGCTTATAATCCCCTAATGTGCTTAAATAAAGCCTTCAATAGTTTAAATTCTTATTAAACATCTTTTGGGATTATAATTTTATGGCTTTTTTTACCTGATTAGATGATGAACGTGAAGATCATCAAATACTCATCATATAACAAACCAATTACATCGTATAATCCCCAAAATGAGGTTTGAATCTCAACGTTGCAAATTAAGCTGGATTTAAAGGATGCAGAGAATTCACAGTGAGTGAACAAAACACTTGGCAAAACACCCCTGAAACTCCCTTCTTTGAGTTTTGAACAAAAAGGTACCACTGCTGGAACAGAAGCATAGTATGGGTCAAAGCAGTAACTAACCCTGTTGCCACAACTAAATTTACACTGGTCGGGTTATAAGCAAGATTATTTTTTGCTTCCTCTTCTCTTCCTTCAAGCTTTTCCCTTATTTTACAATCCCTGCTGAGGGCTATACATTACAGTGAGGAGATCTGCTTGAAAAATGGTGGTGAGATATGACCCCTGAATGCTAAGTGATCCAAGAAATAATAAAGAAGAAAATAATAATAATAACAAAAGAGACTCTGCAAAATGTTGCTGGGCTGCAGAACACCCTGAAATTATCCTTAGGGCAACTTCTGGAACCCAGCTCCAGCACAACACTGGTTTGCCCCAGTCCCTTCTCAAGACCCTACCATGGCATCTGATATTCCCTGATGTCACCCCACAAGGTTCCATCATTTCTGACTCAACTTTCACAGTTTGGGGGTGCTATCACTTTTTCACTGAATAACAGGTTTTTTCTCTCTCTCTTTTTAATTCAAATTGCAATAAGCCATTCTTTCCATCTCAAATTTACAGCAAAATCCTAAAAAAAAAATTTCATAAACCTCAATATTTACAGGCTGGTGTCATTTTCTCCCATTGAAATTTCCAACAAGCTCCACTGCTACATTTTGCCTAATATAGGCCAACCTGAGCAGCTCTTTCAAACCAGGTATTTAATTCAAATTGAGTCAGAATAGCAAACAAAAAAAAATCCTGTGAAGTTGCCACTTTTGCTGTTGTTTTATGGTTGGTTTTGTTGTTGTTGTTTTTTGGGGTTTTTTTGTTTTTTTTTTTTTGCTGTTGCTGTTATTATTCCAAAGGGAAAAAAAAAAAAAAAGGACAATTTGGATGAATTCATCTCCTGAAGTGTTTCAGAGTGTACTGCCTCCATTCACAGAGGACAGCGTCTGCCTACCCTTTGGGTGCATGTCAACTCGGTTCTGCACATGACTCAAAATAACAGGAGGGCTGCAGCATGACACTAAGTGGGAACTATTGCCCAGACACTTCAGCAACCAGAGAGCCTATGGCCTTACATTTGACTTCTTTCCTTCAGTAAGGAAAAAAAGAACTTCCTCCTACGTGGGAAACAAGAACTAAGGGACAAACCTTGGGAAATTAAGGCAGTACACAGAGGAAGATGTAATACTTTTGGAGATGGAATAACTTCATGAAAGGAATTTAATCAGCCTATAGGGTTTTGAAAGATTGTATTCGTCCAACATTTATTTTAAGTCTTTCCAACCATTAATCATTAGTATGACATACACAGCAATTACTGCCTATTTTGCTTAATTCCATGCCACTGATGTGTATTAATATTACAATTGTGAGGAAAAAATTATTTGCCTTTGTAAAGGAGGGCTCTTAACTAACACCCCAATTAGGAAGCACCAGCGGTCAAGGGGATGCTGAATTTTGTGCTTAACTGCTGTTCATTTCTTCCCTGCCATTTTCCAGATATGAAAGTGAAGGCAGATTAAGCACTGGGGGCAAAAGGGAGGTGCTGCCTGCCCTGACACATCCCATGCCTGAAGAGAACCACCTCCCTATTTCCCCTCACCTCCTGCTGTAGGGAAGTCCAAATTCACTAATAATAAACAAATCAATAAATTATGTGGTACCTCTCCACTCTGACCACTCCTCAGTGAGGAGCTTAGTTGGGGACACTGTCACGCCACCATGTAGCGCTTTAAGAGCAGTCACAAGGCCCAGACACCCTCATAGATGAATTGGGGTCTCAATTCCTTCAGTCTCTCACCCCTTACTCCTTAACTCTGATTGCAGCTACAACTTGGGACTGTGGGGTTATTTTGCACAGGACAGCACCCCAAGCAGCTTGTCAGTATATTATATTGCTCTAGCATTAACCATAGTGTTGACTCTTCCCATGTTATCGACATACTTGCCAGGAGGATATCTTTCTCCACACACAAGACTCACTGCTATTCTGGATGCAAGACTTCCCTAGTGCCTTCTGGCTCCAGTGGGAGCACTACCAGGCTGAAACACGTGCTTGGAAGGGCCTACAACATCATCCAGACGTGTTAATTTGGGGAAGCTGTCCACAGCCCTACCTAGAGTAAATTGGAAAGATCTGCCTCAAGGTCCTAGCTAGAGCAAGTTGGACTGGGTAAACCAATTCTTCTTTACTGAATTGATCAGACAAGCCTGGAGCTACCATGAAGGTGTCAGAAGAAAAGGCTGCCCTGAAATAAATCTGCATGTTTCATCTGTCTGGGCTGGGTATACACAGAGGGTGGTGCATTTTTAAAGCAAGGCTTAGCTCAGTGCTGCAAGGTAGAAAATGAAGCAGTTTCATTGCATAGGTCCTGGCTGAGTATTTGAGCCTTCCAGAAGAGACCACCTTACAGGAAGATGACCTGATGTTGCCTCCAAAGGGCAGCTACCAGTGCTGCAGCAAGCTCTGCAGGTACTGTCCTCTTCTCTTTTGCATACCATTACTGCACAGCAGAAGAATGAAAAGCCAGTTGCACTCTATATCTAATCTAGACAAAACAGTGATAGGGTCCTGAAGCTGTGCATGAAGCCAGCTGCAGGGTCAGGTCAAGCTCGTGTAATTAAACACTCAACACAGGGTGCCTCCTGCCAGGAGGTCTTTCAGAAGTTGCCCTGTTTCTTCTGCCATGTTCCCAGGAATGGGCTTGGAGTGTGCTAGCTGGCCCAAGGTAAGAGAGTGCTGGAGACTGCTCGAGCAGTTTAACAGGGTAGACCATCACATTCCCGTGCCTGGGCTAGGGTGATGTTTAATTTACTAGAACAAACAAAGTAACAGGCCACTTTCAGGAAATAATATTAATATATACTAATTAATTCATAATTCCTCAGCTGGGAATTATGAGGACTGACACACAGTTGCTCTGTGTCCCCTGGTGTGCCTTGTCCTGAGCCTCCAGGGCATCTCCTCAAACCAGAACCTAGACCAGCTGCACCAGACTGGTTTGAGCATCACTGCAGGGACAGCATCCCTGGACTCTTTTGAAGGCTGATGTCCTTAAACTCACATCTACCTGCAAAAAAGAGACCAGGTGTCAGCTCACCTTGGGCGAGGACCTAGAACTGGGGAGCCACCAAAACCAGAAGGGACCTCAGCCTTTGGAACTGATGCGTTGAATGAACCAGGGACAGGGCTAAGGACCTGGCAAAGCTGGGGCATGGCTGACATAGTCTGCCAGAGAGAGGGATTAGCTTGGAGATAACTGAGGCCCTCTCTGGCCTTGGAGGAGTAGTGCTCCAGCAAGAAGGTTCATTCATAGCAACTGAGGACCACGCGGGGCAGGATTCCCTGCCTGATCCCCGTGCTGACAAGAGTCATGGCAGATATCTAGTTTCTTGGCTCAGCAGGGGATGGAGGGGAGATGTGCATGAGCATTTCCTCCAGTTTACGAGTATACCCTTGGCAAGGCTCCCACCGGGGCTGGGCAAGCTGGCCAGCTTCTGGTTTCATCCTGACCCTAACTACTGAGAGGGGAGAGAGTCAACCACTGAGATCAGAGGAGAGAGCTGTTTTTCACTAACACCTGCAGATCCCTGGCACCCCTCACCTGGCCATTATCCTCCCAGCACAGAAAAGCTCAGACATAAAACCTGGGGCCAAAGGCCCACACCCTTGCAGTGGATGAAAACACAGTGACAGATCACCACAGTGTGATGACAAAGGCGAATGGCATTAGAAACACTTTTCTAAATGCTAATGTTAGACGGTGTGGTACACAATATAAAGCCTTGCAAGAAGCTCCAGCACCCAGCTTAACCCCACACACCTGCCCAGAGCTTTGATTTCCAATCCCAGGAATAAAAAAACCCCACAGGTAGCTGTTGCAACAGCTGTGCATCCCCCCACCCCTTTATAGCATTAAATGCAGGGGTAACTTACACTCTGGGAATGAGTGTCTCAAAGAAAAAAATTATTCTTTGCTATTAAACCAGATACATTCAGACCTTTCATCATGAAGCTTCTGACGATCTCTGACAAACATCTGAATAAGGTCTTTGTTTGCTTTTTGCTTTGTTTTTGATCTCCCCAATTGTTTTCTGCAGTTCTCTTGGAGCACAGGACCAGGAGCCGAACACCGCTCTCTGCTGCGAAGCAGCGATTCCCACATCAGCTAAGGGGAGCTGCAGCTGTGCGAGCAGTGGGGCAGGACAGGTCGCCAAGGTTATTAGTATAAGCTTAGTCACATTTTGTGGTGACGTCGTGTTAACAACTGCAACTCCGACCACAAAAAATATCTAAAATCAACACACACACACACACACACAAAACCCCAAAACCATAAGAACACACGCTCCACACTCTTCCCCTGGCATCTAGCAAATGAGGCAACAACAACTCTGCTTGAAAAAGTTCCCTGAGCTGCCTATCAGCAACATCATACGTATTTTTTTGCTTTCTACAACTACTACAACTATGACATTTTCCATGTTTTATTTTGCATATGTGATCTAGAGTTCACTTACTGTTAGATGCTGGAACAGCCATGCCCTCATGATATTTGTGGCTACTTTGGGAAAGATGCCACGCTTTTTATGTCGCTTTTTGTCCTTATCTGGATCATCATCATCACCTGTGCTGGGGGAAGCTACACTGTTGTCCAAGCCGTCACCTGTAAATATAGTGAATCAAATTTTGACTTATGCTACCTTTATATACTTCAGCCGAAGCCTGGCTTTGGGTATAAACTGCATGAATATTTAAATGAGGTATAAATTCTTTAACACCATAATTCACCAGGGATTAAGGGGTTGGGGGGGAAGAAACATGGGGAGAGGGAGGGTCTCAGAACTGTGCTAGCCCCATTCTGGTTTACCCTGAAGGACAGTGTGGCATTTCTGCCACTATAATCCCAAAAGTGCTTAAAAAGAAATAATGAAAGAAAAATCACAAGCTATCAGCTTGCAAAAGTGGAAACAGTGGCTTTTCTTCACACTAGGTCACTTGCTAAAAATTCATTCCAATCAGCTACTTTAGCTGAGATGGCAATTAGGAAAGCATAGAGGGTGCACCATCTCCAAGACGTGTGTGAAGCTGAGTGCCTCGTCCCACTCTAGGATGTGAAAAGTGGGGCGAATGCAGCTTTCTTTGAACATCATATTCTCTCCCCAAATTCAAAAATAAAGAGAGTTGTGGCATCACTTATGTCTTTTATGGATATTTGACTTCCCCTGACTTTTTGGTGGGAGGTGGGTAGCTAACTGGTCTCCCCTCTTCCCAGCCAAAAGAAATTCATAATGGGATAAGTAGGTACCAATTTGACATACACTGTAGGAATTAACACCCTGCTTTGTGCTGGTGTACCATATTCATAACAGGAATCTGCTCCTGTTAAATAACAACTGATCCAGAATGAATTTCCTTAATACAGAGAAAATCTCAGTTCTCAACCTATCAGCAACATATCTATGGGAGGATGCAACTGCATAGCAGCCAACTTGGGTCTGTGCTGATGGGCTAGTAGTCAAAGGAAAACAAAAGTTGCAGTGCCCACTCAGTTGGCATGCAATTTTTGTTTCAAACCCTAAAAGCAGTTTAGAAACAGGTCCACAGATCAAATCAGTTTTTACATTCTCTGCATGTGCATTAAATGGTATATCCTGTCTTCCAAGGACACAGTATTTGTGGAAACATGGAGCTGTGATTAGGTAAGTGTTTTTCACACCTCCAGGCAAGAATGATCAAAAAAGTCATCAGAATTGGGCTGAATCAAAACTATCTCTGTTAGGAATAATAAAAAAAAAAAAAATAAAAATAAAAAAGAGAAAAAAAATTAAAAAAAAGAAAAAAGAAATGAAAAAAGGATGTGACTGTCAAAACTATGATTTGTTAAAAAGCTTTTCTGCCCCAAAAAGAAAAAAGAAAGTTATTATTAGTATTATATTTTTAGTACCTTAGTGACCATGGCAAATTTATAATTGTCCTTATGACTTGGCCTGTGTCTTTAATGAAATGGTAACTGTGGGCAGTTATAGAAACAAGCAAGATTTTTATGAAGAAATCAGATACCCGACAAATTCTTTGAAAGCCCAGTATGTAAAAAAGGGCTTTTATAGAGAGAAGCAATTCACCATATAAAATAATAATTCATAAAAGAAACATGAGCAAAGAAAACAACTCAACAGCATTTAAAATTCCACGGACTAATCCACTTTCTGTCTGCAAGAGGCAAACAAGGAAAAGAAAAGTATTACGCATTCATTGATTAAAAATGAAAAGCTTCTAACCTAATGACACTGCCTTTCACCACCTCCCTGCAATCGTCCACCCACCCCTTCCCCCCCCCCCTTTTTTTAAAATACACTCTCTCCTCATTTCAAACCCCCTTCAGATTAATTTAGCAGGCATCGCCTCGTGCCTGATGGGAGGAGGACTCATTGATAATTTATGGAAATATCTACTATAATCCAAGGGAGATGACTTTTTTCCAGCTTTGTGCATCAATAGATAATCAAGGCCTTCAAGCAGCCTTAGCTTCCCATTACCTCGGGCAAGAGAATTCCTGAAAGCATGCCTCCGGGGCACCTGAATTATATCCTCCATTAGGGGAGAAAAAGCTTTCTGCATTCCACCTATAACACTCCCCAGAACCTTTCCTGTTTATTTCTGCCGTATGAAAGCAGAAGCATTAGGAACAGGATTTTTTAAGTGAAGACTTATGTAGATACAATGGAGAAACCTTTCAAGCACGAGCCAGATCACCTCCTTCAATCCCTGGCGGTGACCTATCCCAAATAAAAGGTTTCTGTTACATCATTAGCTCAAGCCAAAAACAGCCTTGGCTTAATGCACAGTTTGTTCTTCCTACTGTTTTTAGGCAAATACTGCTACTTTACTCCCATCTGGGAGGGAAATTACACTGCTGGGCTGTAATCTAAGACAAGATTTTCATTGGAAGCAAATGCTTTCAATCCAGTGTAAATAGTGGTGCATGTTCAGAAAAGCCTAAAACAATAAACCCTGGCCCCGTCCGACACAAGTTAGAGAAAGTGAAAGGCAGGGAGAGGATAAGAAAGCACTCTGCTATCCTAAGAGCAAATGCTTCTGTAGACTTTTATAAATTGTTTAACCTCTTCCACTTGTTTAAATGGAAAATTGATCCCGTAAAGACTGAAACCACAGAGAGAAGTCTAAATGGTCAATTGTGGATTTTAGTATTTCCATCTACTTTGCAACTCAATACACTCACCTCTGTGAGGTCTCCAGAGATTCCCTCCTCCCCTCCCTTCTTTTCTCCCCTCTTCTCCTCTTTTTAAAGCTCTCTAAACAAACTTGAAGCACCACTGACCAGCCACACGGTAGCAGCTACGAACTGCATTTGTAAAATGTCAGCGGCGACTCCATTCCTGAAGTTGACTTTTCCTGCCGCCAAATGAAGGCAAACTGAAAAGGTGGAAATAATCATAGAAATGATGCTAGTCCATAAACAAGCTTACAGCCTCATTAGTATAGCGGGAGGCTCCACTGGGTGATTTATGCTTGTTTTGCTGATGCCATGAGGAAATGCCATAGGGCAACTTTAGCCAGCTGCTAATGGTTTCTGACAGCTTCTTAGCAACTAGTGCAAGCAACGCTGTAGCGTTTGCTAGTGACAGAAACTGAAAATGTCATATTATCTGCCCATGTGTCACAAAGTCCGTGTGGCAATTAACTAGTAGGCCAGTGACTGAGGGGCCACAGGCTCTTCAAAATGGCCTGTGGCTATTCAGGGGGCAGAGCAGGCGCAGCGCTCGCGTTTACGCCACACATATGCACGGATGTGTGCACGATCTGCATCACGCTCCCCCCTCCTCGGTAGCTGATGTCTTTGGTCCACACAGATCCTTTGTCCATGGAGAAACTCCAGCTCGCTTTCTCTTTAGGCACAGTGTGACATTATTAGAGGAATTGCAAGTAATCCATCTTGATATGATGGTCGGAAATGGCACTTTAATTGGCAATACCTGATACTCTGGTTTGGAGCGCTGGATCCGAAGGTGCTAGCTGTTTTTCTGCTCGCTCGCAAATTAGTCTAAAAGGATTTAAGATCACTGAAGCAGACTCGTTGCCTCTCAAATTGCTGGGAGCACAGCGACTCTGCACAGCAACTAAAAGCTATTTAAAAGGAAAAATCCAGAGCCTGTAAGGAGCAGGAGGAGAGCCCAGGCTCCTCACACCCGCTCCCCAGCGAGCAAAACCAGGCACTATATGTCAAACTGCCAAACCTTTCAACATGGCCGTTTGCCCTTTCAAATAATATTTAAGAATTGTTTTTACATAATTTTTTATAGGCCATGGTCTAGTGAAAGAGGCCAACCAACAAAGAAAGGAATTTGTACTACAATTCGTCCGTGGACGATTTCTTGCCAGACCTGGGCCAGTCCCCATGGAGCGAGGCAGGTGACCTGTGGCAGCTCCCCGGCTGTCAGGGAGCTCCGATTTCAAACGCCCTCAACTCCGGCGTCCCAGAGTTGCCTATTTAAGCACACCCAAGCATTTAGGCTGTGCTATCTTGTTCTTTTCAAGAAAGGATAAAGCGGCATTTATCGTATTCAGCCCTGCTGAATGGGTCAGGCCGGCCATGCCAGCGGGGGCTCCTCTTGCTGCATCCCCCCTCTATGCCACCATCACTTCCTACAACTTCCCTTCTCCTCCCACTCCCCCAAAAATCAGAGGAAGCAGCAGCAAAGGGCAACTGAGTTTACAGCAGCTCCTGGAGTATGTAATGCTCTTTTTGTCCTGGGTGATCTGTTACAAACCTATGATGGTACAATAGGTGCTTCTGGAGAGCAAACTGGCACATCCTTTAGTGCCCATGGCTGTTGCAAGAGATAGGTGGTGATTCAAAGCCTCCTCCCTTGTTTCCATGCTGAACTGAAATTAAATGTCACCACTCTGCAGTGTTGGAAAGGCAGGCAGCGTGGCATGGCTGGGCAACTTTCAGCCACTCCAGCTCCCAAATCCATCCTCAGATCTCAATCACAGAAGCTGCCTAGACACAACAAATAGTCCCAATCCCAAATCAGGGACATTTTGGAAAGGTTAGAAATTCATACGCCCTAAAATCCCCAGCCCACTGCTTTACTGTAAGATCCATGCCTTTGCATGTAGCCCTTTAAACTAACATCCTTAAATGATTTTAAGCGACTAGAAAACTCAATAGCATAGTGCTAAATATAGCATTACTAGAAGGAACTTCACTAAATGTAACAGGATTTTTCTCACTGCATGTAGCCCTATTCTAGGATTAAATCTATATTCGGAGTAGAAGTATGTTTTATATCACAGAAAAACATACTATTCTCAAAAAAAAACCTGCTTCCCACACTTCTGCTGTGAGATTTGAGAGATGTTTTGGGTCCACTACACCATTTGCTGGGAGGGGGTAAGGGAAGGGCGCTGGTTTTGCTGTGGTCCACCAAACCGAGCTTTTACAGTCCACTTCTAGATAAGCATCTAAATCCACTGCTTTAACGAGTTCACAGAAAGAAATGTGAAAGATGTGTAATCAGAAGCCCTTGGAAAGACCCAGAGCAACTTTTAAGTGGACTGACTAAATCAGTGTCCTCTAAAAGCTCCTTGTATTGAACTTAATTGTACGCTTCCAAATCTCTCCTGTTAAAAGCAGCTTCTACGTCCTAGAAGAATTCCAGGGTTTGCACTCACTTTTGCATTTCATGAGCTAAAATAAGCTAACTATGGGCTGTGTTTGGACAAAACCTGACTTCTGTACTAGACTTTGAATGGTTTTGGTGCTATGAACTGAAAAACCTAATATGATGCCCCAAAGTCTGTGGGCTTTTCAGTAGTGTGTTTTGTTCTTTTTAATTCTGTCGTAAATTTTTTTAATAGCATTTACATGCGAGTTTCTCAAATTCCTGCTTCTGCTAGCATGAGAAATCCTACATTATCTAAGCCAAATATTTAACTATTCAATGTCCATCCACAGCTCTGTTGGTTCCTTTCTCTTTTAAACTTTCCAATAACCCACATCTCTTTAGTAACCTGTTCAGGTAATCGGAAAGCAGGATTCATTAGTAACTTTAAGCAACATAATGTACTAGAGAGATTTGAAATTGCAAACTTACTTTCCTGAACCTTTTTTCAATGCTCTGTGCTAATTTAGAGTAACTATTGCAATTTTTGCACTTACACCTGTGTTATCCCTTACAGAAACTCATCTCCAGTTTGCTGGATACCCACATATCCACTCTGTTGACTTTTTGCAAAACAAGATATATGAGTGAAATTTCATTTTTCCACAAGCTACAAAATTAAGAACTCCCCAAAATCAGCTCCAAGGATGCAACAAGTCTTTCTGTAAAACAAGAGCTAAAGAGAAGGAATCTGCCACAACCTACTGTTCACAGGACTTAAAACAAGCATTGCCATTTCAGACCACCAGCATTGAAAGGAACTGGCAATCAAAGAAGAATATAGAGGTTTTGGGTTGTTTTGTTTTGTTTTTCAATTTGTTTCTGACACAACTAGCTCCAACTTGGCAAAGGAATGTGGTGAGCAAAAGTCACACCCAAATAACTCTGATGTGAGTCAGGGTGGTTAATATTCATGTCCACAAGGATAGGAGGATAAGTTCACTACTCAGAATTGATCATTGCTCCTTACAGCCATGTGAAGAAGGAGGCAAGCTGAGCAGCACAGGGGGCTGAGTGCTCAAGTGTGCCAGGAGAGAGATGGGAGGAACTAGTACAATCTGGGGAGGCATGCCCAGCTGGTAATCCAAGTTGTACCTGTTTGTTGAAGAGAACTGGAAGTTTTGACATGAAAAAGCTGGTGAGTTCAGAAGATTTCCCCAAAACACGTTGTTTAAAAAATTTACACACACATATGTATATATTGCATATGTAACATTAACCCACTCTGACTACTCCCAATCTGCTAATGCTTGAGCAAGGCACATGAGCTGAGGATGTGCCTACCAGCAAATAGGCACTTCAGAAAGCTTAAAATAACTGTGCAATTTCTTCATTAGGAAAACATTTTCTATTACTTGCCATTCACAATTAGTTAGATGTGATGGAAGCACCTAGGAGTTCTTGAGGTCAGTGGCAATCATCTAGCACATGAATGGCCTACAGAACAGCCCCCAAAATGATTTACAGCAATGATGTAGCTCTGCTTGTGAATTTGAAACATGATGTTGACAACAGACTGATTTTTTTTCCCTTATTCCTTAAGGAAAAAGCCTTCTCAAATATGCTTAATAAAAAGATAATGAGGAACAACAAGGTTGAAAATGAGCTTTAGCAAGGAACAACTACCACGCATTTGGGTTTGCATGCATCTCTTTAGGATATACGGTGCATCTTTCATGCAATGATTCAGACCATGACATGAACAGTAGGAGGTTGTCAGTCACAGATAGTATCCATATTTACAAGATACTAAAGAAAACAGTTTCAAAAATAGTCTACACAAATATTTATAGATGGAATAACCTGGACAAATATAAATTACACTCTGGCATTTGACAAATTTTCAAAGTTCTTTTCTTGAATCATTGTACTTTGTTCTTTAGAGACAGGAGCACCTTTTTCTAGTAACTTGACCCTCCTCTCTGACTTGAATTCCCTTCAGGCAAGCAATGAGCAAATTAGCTGTCTATGCAAAGAGTAAAACCAGCATTGATGAATAGGGGGGAGAACCCTCAGATTTTACTTATTTTCATTTTTTCAGTAGCATTTTACAACTGAAACAAAGAAAACCTCTTCTGCACAACAAAATGCAAACTTCTTCTTAATGGGGTTCAGAAAACTCCACTGTTATAGGTAAGTTGTGCGATATTTTTGAAGCCATGCATCTATGCGCCGAATGAAATACTGAAAAGAAAGCAATTCATTGTATGGGAAGCAAACAACTTTCTGCTGCCAGCAACAGAAGTTTACTTTTGAGCAGCTGGAAGCAAATACCCTACAGAAAAGTATCTGGTTAAACAGAAAAACATCCTGCTTTAACCAAGAGTGGTAAAAAGCTTAAAAAGGTTTGGGTTTAGTTTTGGGTTGGTTTCTTTTTTTGTTTTCTAATCTAAAAAGCAGCATGATGACCCTATCACTCACTGGGAAAAGCTGCGTTTCAGACATTCGCTTATTTTATTCAAACATAGGTCTTTTTTTGAAACCTGTTCTCTCCGACCTCAGCATGAAACCTGGCCCTCCCAGTTAAAGGTCCCACCAGTTGCATTCTCCATGAAAAGACAACTGTATACAGCTAAGACACAGTTAAATATATCACTGGATTTGGTTGGACTTACTCCCCTGCAAAGCAGAAGCACAAGCAGCAGCAAGAGGAGCACAGTACAGCTCTGCCATGGGGGAAATATGCCCAACTAATACCCCAAATGGCCATGAGGTCAACTTCTGTAAATCTCTACAGCTCCTTAACAACTGGCTCTATCTTTGTGTTTATCCAACTCCTAAGACACTTGATTCTTAGATTGAGCACAAGCAGCTATGAGAGGTTCAAAGCAAAGATCAGAAGCATATTATGTATAACCTAATATCTGTAAGAACAGTTTATTACAGTGGAGCATTTAAGTAGGCCTCCTTCCGTAAACTGGCCTAGGTGCTACCTGCTGCCTGCCCCAGAGGAGATGCTGCTATAGATTTCATGTTTCACAACAGAAAACATGTGCCAGAACCTTGACACTGTCGAAACTAAAATAAAGTTCTTTCTTTGACAAAAGTTTTTAAAAAATTAAATTTTAAGGCAAGACAGACCAAAATGCTTGGGATCGTTGAACAAAGCAAAAGCATTTTATTTTGGACCAATTCAAGACCAACTAATGCTGGCCCAAGCTTCAGTTTGCCCTGCAGGAACTACATAGTTCAGATGTTGTTTGCTCCAAATTCTCTTTTGCAGGGATGGATCTCGTATGTCACAAAAGTCACGTAACCACAATGAATAGGAGAGAATTAGTCTAGCTGCAGCTCAGGCATGTCAGGATTCATGACCTACCAAGCCCACGAGACATATCCAATTGGAAGTTACCATGTGTCAAATGAAAAAGTTCTTGCTGACATGCAGTGTACTTTCTTCTACTCCTGTTAAAGTAGCATCAAAGCCAATAAATTATTATTTTTCTTGCCCCTAGTCCAGCAGCAACATCTGACAATGAAAGCCAAAGCACAACTGAAGGAAAACTAACATCAAACTTCACTTTGCATGCCATACTGGCACCACATATTCTGTTTCCCCACATACAGTGGTCACATTGCAACTGCAAAAGGTAGAATTAAAAGGGATGAGAACAAAATGCCCCCATCTCATCTATCTGTCCTCTTTTGACAACAACAGCATCTCAGATGCCATTGTTGATGCTTCAAAAAACACCCAGGCTACTAGACTGAGCACCGAAGATGAGCTCCCTTCATGCCCTCCCCAGGAACATGCAGGCTCTGACAGCCCTTTTAGACACTTCAGACCTACTAAGTCAGCATGTTGCTTTTGCTCCAGTTTAATGTATTCATCATGTCACTGCCATGTTTTTGGTATCCTACAACTTTCTGTCACAGCTTTTGGTGCTTCGCTGTTTGTTTTACAGCGCAGTTATAGGTTGTGTGGGTATTTTCCAGATTAAAACAAACAAACAACAAGCCCAAAAGCAAATCCTCCAGGAGCAAAGAGATGTCAGAGTCCAAAGCATGCAACGAAGGTGAAAGTAAAGTCAGATTGGTGCTAGACACTTAAAAACTTCCCCTGAATATTACCTACAAGTGCATGCACCCTTTAGTTTTATCTCTCATCTTCATTCAATTACATATTCCTAGACATCAGCTACCTAGGATTACCTTGAATAGGCAAACTGGTGGTAGGAGAGAGGAAAGCCTTCTACTGCACTCCAGAATTTGAGTATTACTTATGTTACTACCTCTAGTGGCATCAAAGCCCCAACTCTGAGAGTGATAAAGTATGGAAAGGAGGCAACTCGGCCATTTCCACTTCAACTCTATTTGACTCCATTCCTTTGCAATAAGAGCATTTACCCAAAATCCTACAGAATCTCAAAGCAAAGCTGGGTCCTAGCAAAGAGCAATCCAGTGTCTTAAAACAAAACAAAACATATATATATACACAAAATGCAAATATCCTTCAAAAAGCAAACCAAAATGATTGCGGGTGTTTCTTTTTCAATTTATAACACTCGTCATTATCTCTAATAGCAACAGTAGTAGAAATGGACAGAAAGCAAAATCTGCCTGCTTTTAGTAATTTGATGTACTTTAAATGGCATGAATGAGTAACCAAGGAAGTAAAGAAAACCTCATGTTCTGGCAGGCGAAAACCCACAGGCATCAGCTTCCTCATGACAGGTATAGACCACATGGAAGAATAATCTTGTTTTCTTGCTGAAGCAATCTCATCGTTGTTGAAAGGGCTGAGGACCTTGTCTCACCCCTTCTACCAGTGATGGATGAGTGATGGATGAGGACTCTCATGAGTCCAGCTCACCACTTGATCTGTCTGCTCCTGAGACAACTTGGCAGTGCCTACAGAGTCAGCAGCTTCACCTTCAAAACCAAATAACCTGTATCCTCCCACTTGAGGTTACCATGAAATTCTACCGTGTACCCTATCTTTCTTGCCCCAATTTTCAAGGCACGGTTCTCAACTGACATGCAAGGGCAAACCACATACACAGAGGCAGCGCTGCTCCTGGTTAAACACCAGCAATGTCCCCATGCCTTTCCTGCTCATGCAGTTATCAGAAAGGCTTTTACAGGCACTTGTTGCCACACAAAGGAAAAGATGGACTTTTCTGAGCCTCCTGTAAATGCTAGGAAAAGATAAGAATGGAAAGGAAATGGAAAGAGCAACCTGGAAAGGAGAACGGAAAAACAGACCTTGGCTTAAAGCAGAGAGTTGACCACACTCTTAGCCCTGCCTTCATCTACAGAAGACGATTGCTTTTATAATCTTGGAAAAAATGTGCTGTGTGAGTTAAGTCAGCCTCTAGGCAGATTTAACTTGAGTGACCTGAACTTACTCTGCAGATCACCACAGGTCTCTCTGACCTTGGCAGTGACACAAGGTTCATATTTTCTCATGGACGAATTGCTCTGGAATAATTTTGCCAATGTATTAGGCATAAATAGCATTTTATTTAGGATTGGGCAAATAAATTCTCTTTTGCTGCCTCTCACCTCCCCAGACAAAACCTATTTATTTGGATAAGGAAAATCCCACCCTTCATTAAGGTCTGGGTGATGAATCATCTTGAGGGCCAAATGTAAGTTTGGCTGCTTCATGCTAATGGCAATGTATTTTCAGACATTGCCTTCAGCAAGATGCATTTTGGAATTAACTGGTCAGATTTGTCACTTCTGATTGGAGTGGCCAGCCTGCACATTTGCAGATATTTTCAGACACAAGGGAGGGAGAATATATAGGTCAATAGGGGAATATTGGGCTTCAATCATCAAAACAGAAAACATGATCCTCACTGTGTATCTACATATAAGTGAAGAGCAGCTCCACTAAACCAGCCAAGTTACACTGAGATAAGGGAGAAAAGAAAAGGGGAAAAAAAAAAAAAATTGAAAAAATCACAACTTGGCCTTGCAGAAAATTGACCAATTTGGAACGAACAGGTAAACAGTGTGTTCTCAGACAAGAGTCAGCACAGTTTGGATGATGCAGACCTTTCCATTCAAGAGTCACACTGGTTTTTTGCATCTGGTCAATTGAGGTCACATTGCAAAGCTCCAAGGCTCTGCAGAAGCCCTGCACGCTTCCTCCCCATGACAGAGGTGGCTAAAGTGGCTATTAAAATCAGTTGTTTTTCTGATGCCACCTGATTCTTAATTGCTGAAGAAATGGGGACTGAAACCACAGAAAGGGCTTTCTGGCACTGGCTAAGGAAGTATCAGTTTTTGAGGTCAGAATAACATCCCTTAAAAATATGAATCAGAGTGGTCCTTTCATGCTGCATCTTGATAAAGGCAGGCAAAACATTAGCAGACTGTTTTGGTGAAGACCAGTATAGTTTTGTAATATATGTATAAAAAGACACACACTCAGACATGCATAAAAAGAAAAGGAAATACTCGCAAACCTGTGTTCAAATTATCCTGCAGCAGTTGAATAAATCTTAGTAAATACTATTTCCCGTTTTCATCATCCCTCTGAATGAGTCTTTTCTAATAAACTCATCACATGTTAAGCAGAATGGAAACACAATTTTCCAACTGCTTGTGAATGGCTTGCTTCATCCATGCACAACATTTGCTCTATAGCTGATCACTTACAACCTGTAGACAAGCATCTTCATCTTAACACTGGGCCACTGAGACTTCTCAGGCAGAAAAGGAAGTCTGCGGCCAGAGACCCACACTCTTTCCCATCACAATCCCAGAGCAATGATCATTGATGCCAAAACTGTTGATTCTCTTGAGACTGGAAAAAGCTTTCACAAATATCTGCCAATTATCTCGCCAGCAATACCTCCCTCTGAACCATTGCTAATCATGCTGCTGTTTCTATGAAAAGCCTGATCAGCTTCACCTGCAATTCCATGGCCTACGCAGATGAGAAGGGAAGACAGATTTTCATCTATAATCACTGGATGAAATTCAAAGTTCATCTGAAAAGCATTTTTACCTACATTTAACGGTTTCTATGGAAAAGACTTTGACATAACTACCATAGTTGCAATTAATATGATCTCCGCAGCGCCCTGAGCAAGTTAAAATACACCTGGAGAGGGCAATATCTTCTTTTCTGCAAGACCATATGGAGAATCTCCCTTAGGCTGCACATGAACCTCATGCAAGGAAATGCTTAGGACAGTGGGTGCTGTACACATTAACTCAAAGATGGCACAAGTTGTACGTAAGAAGGTTGAAGTCTCCAAGCAGTCAACAAAGATGCCAGAAAGTCCAACTGTTCAAGGCAGGGATCTGTGCAGGCTATGGCTCCTATGAGGCAAGCAGAACAGCTCACAAGGAAGCCTCTGCTGAGACATCCCTGGAAGCATCTCACTCAGTTCCCTTCCCTGGGTTTACCCTGCAAAACCATTCATCCCTCAAGATCCCAGATAAGGCATGCTGACAAGGTGCTGAATGAAAGCCCGCACTGCCGCTGCCAGTAATCTGCCCTGCATCTACGACTGCAAACCTCCAGTACTCAAAACCCAGCACCATCCCTATGCTTTGCACACATAGCGTCCCAAGGAACCAAGCCCTGAATTTAATGTTTCTGTGGCACAGCAGGCTCACAGTGCACAATCCAGAGATGTTTTTCAGGACAGCATCCACAGCAGACTTCAATACTGTATAAAACTTATTAACCCCCCTCCCTCCACCTCATCTGCTAGTGAGGATTACTACAAATATGACTACAAAACAAAGTGGACAAATGAGCTTTTTTGAATACATATTAGTGTGCTTAAATGGACTAAATATGCATTTTGTTAGTTTGGAGTGGAAGTAGGTTTAACTCTGGTTTTTCATTTAAAAGAAGGCAAGGATGGTGTGTGGAGAGAAGTCACAACAGCTGCAGTGCCAGCAGCCAAATGACCCCATACCCAAACAGCACAACAAAGCAAAGCCTTGAATTGTTTAGAGTATGGCTGTTCCTACCACATCAACTCAGCAACAGGTCTCCTTTCAAGGCTTTACTCATCAAGCCTTTTGTCTCATGCAAGACTTCAATGCTCTTTAGTTGGAAGCTGAGCAGCGAATTTCTCCAAGATTTCACAAGACCCACCTGTCAGGTTTTATATGTAAGTCTCCAGCCCCTAGTCACCTGAAAACCTTCCACCAAGACCACACACACATTGATGATGAAAGCATCCTCCTGATGGCAGAGAAAGCTTGAAACCTGGCCTCAAGAATTAGGCATGGCCATACAGACGCTGCCCTCCATGTGTAATGTTAAATATATACGTATATATACATACATACACATTCATATATATATCTTTTTCTATGAATGCCAAGATTTTTAACAGTTTAGATTACCAATAAAAGTCAGCAAAGACAGTGAGTGTTATGAGATGCTCAGGCCAGTATACTCAGGAGCTGCAGAGGACACAGCCTCACTCCCACACACAACACCCAAACCCATTCATCTCATCTTCATCAGTACAAAACCACTTAATTCAGCTTCTCCAAAAAAACAAACATTTCCTTCCTAAAGAAACAACAAATTTTAGCACAGATTTATCCCTCTTTAAGCATTTAAGTCAGACTGTCAAGCCAAGTGTCTGAGCAAGGTGAATAGTCTTTCCCTAGGATCCCTTCACAGTCAATGGACAGAAACAGAAACTCTCTGGAGGGAAATTCAGGACTGAGATGCCTACAAGAACATGCACGTTACTAGCTCTGAATACTGCACAGAACAGTAAAAACTCGCAAGCAGTGAGGCTATCACAAGGAAACCACGGCTAATGAAAGCTGACTATGCCCATCTCTGCTTCTAAACAAGATCAGGACTTTAGGGCCCCTGCTAAAATTACTCAGGATGGAAAGGCTGAATTTAGCACCCATCCATCACCTTATCATGAGGATATAACCTCATGCTTCCTGTCACTGAGAATCTGGGAAAATGCAAAATTCTACCTCTTATCATCAAATCAGAATTAATTTCTTCTTCCTATTTTGCCTTACTTGAGGGTTAAAAAAAAAGCCCTCCTTGATAGATAGCTAAATTTATGTCTCACCAAACTGAATGTAAATGCAAGAAACAGGAAGCTTTTACTTGGAAACTGGAATTTCAAGCGCTCGGTGGCAAACAATGAACCAGAGAGATAAAGATGCAATGGCAATGGTAGGGGACAGACCTGCCAAGCTTCCTGCCCACACTGACTCAAGAGCATGTGTCCTCCCATGATATGGACCAGCCACACCACTTGCTTTTATTTTGGTAAATGGTATTTGTTCCTGTGAAAACCCCTATAAAAATAAGTCAGAAGACTGGACAACAGTAGACCTGCCATCTCTTACAGCCAGACCTTTTACTTAACACTTTAGCAAAAGATGTAATCAGTGCATCTTTGTCCATTTATACAACTCTTTCTGCTGCAACGAGGATTGTATTACACTCTCCAGCAGCCGCCAGATCAGAGCATCTAACCTTCCCCATCACTTCAAGAGTCTGATCTGATACTTGAAAGCACATTTGCTATTATCTACTCCAGCCCTTTGGAAATGACATTACACAGATACGGGGCACAGGCAAATATTGCCACTCTTTTATTATTCCTGCCGATCACTTGTTTATAATATCTGAGAAATCCCCAGGTCAATGGGATTACTTTATCTTCCTCCCCCTGCCTTTATCTCCTCCCTCACCCCACAGGTATCCATGTCCAAATGGGACACTTCAGCAGGGGGTCTGCTTGACCCGGGTCACTCGAAGGTCAGGCTTTTCACCACTTGCTAATGCAAAGCTTCCCCCAGCCCTCTGCAGCCTGGAGGTCCGGGGCACCCCCTCCCCATGCACCCCTCTCCTGGCTGCGGGTGCAGATGGAGGCAGCAAATGCTTCTCAGTGAAGCTACACGAGCAAAATTCTTCCCATATGGAAACTGGAACCTGTTTTATGTTTTTAAATAAACAAAGCAAAAGGAGGAGCTCTTGAAAAATCAGCTCAGCAGAGACTTTATTCCTGTACTAAACTTGAAGGATGGGAGGCTTAACTAGTTCGGAGCACAGTGGACTATATTTTTGCCTACCAGAATGAAGATCGATTTTTCTTTAGATTGATTTTAAGATTTACATGTGAGAAATGAATACAATTGGAGCAAATATATGCTAAAACAAATCTTTGACTCCCATGAAAGCCAATAAAACCAAAACAAATTTCACAGGTCTCACCCACTAGCATTCGAGATTTGGTTTATTTCATTATTTTTTTATATATTTACGGAGCAGAAATTTACTTAACTCTTTCCCACTTTTCTTTTACAGAAACAATAAGACTGCAGAATATTTTCTGCTTGAATATTATCACCAGGATAGCATATGGCAAACTAGCAGCAGGCAGTTTATCTTCATCCTCTTTGTAAGCTAAAATTAGCACAATGCTTTTGCAACAGTGTATGATGTATTCAGACCAGTATGATATACCTAATACTACTTCAGATTCATCCCTGGCTAACCTCCAATATTCAAGTAAATTGATTGCTAATTTTAACTGAGTATTAATAAGTTTAGCATCAAGTTGGCATTTATCAACTTGAGAGGCACTTTTAAGTTTAATACTGTCATTTCACCTACACCAAATGCAACAGTAAATAAAATTTGTGTATTAGTAACACATTGAATTTCAATTCATCTGTATGAGGCAATTCTGATTTATATTAAAACATTATATACGGAAAGCCATGCTGCAAAATTGAATAACTGTGCATACCCTGCTTTTCAGTGACAAGATACAATTAATCATGGCGAAGAGTTGATAAACCCATGTTATGACTAACACGCTTCTCCTGCTGCAGCCTGCATTCCTGCAGACTGTTGGCTGGTTACTTCATGGAGATAAGATTCAACCAAATCACCAGCTTCATTTGGATCAAATTAAACCAAGTCACCAACTTTACATTTCCTGACAATGTGGCTGTATCAGTCTTCTCTGCTTGCCAGACTGCTCTTCAACCTGGTAAAGTATGGCCTCCTCAGGGTTTTTTTAGCTGGGTTAAATACATGGCGAGACACTAATGTCAGCACTCTTGCTAATTTGTTTCTTGTGGCTGTAATGCCTAATGTAATGTAATAAGGAACTTAACACAACACTCTTCCTAAAGGAAACACAGGAAAAAGGCACTGTACTTCACAAGAATGTTTGATTTACCACCTTTCTTGCCAAGTTCATGGAATAAAAAACATATAATAGTGGGAAGCTGTCACATCCAAGCATGTGTATGAACACACACACATACACAAACTTTAAGTATTTATGCACTGACATTCAAAGATTTTGTAGCTCAGCCTGCTTAAGACAGCTCTCTGCTCTACCTACAGCCCATCACAAAACTGCAACACTGAATATTACCACTATTCTTGCTTTTAACAAAACTGGCAGAATTTACATGGGCTACTCTAGACAGACACAGGAAAAAAAGAAAATGGGTGGAATTCTGCACCAAAGCCTCTCTTAGGGCATCCTCAATGCCACAGCCAGAGAGCAGAGAGGATAAATAGGAGATGCTTTAGTAAGTAAAGGGAGGAGGAGTACAGCATGAACATGTTTCAACTGCCTTTTATTGCCTCTTTTCCAGCCTCTCAATTTGGCAGCATCTTATCCTCTACTCTTTAGGAAGAGGCTGATACACTCTGATGTTACAGTGCCCTGAAAGAAACTTAAATACCATTTTAAATTATGGCACTCTACTTCAAGCAGTTCAGTTAATACTGACCACATTATCTTCTCCTCTGGCTCTACAAAGGCAGTCGATACAGAAGTGCACGTGCTATAACCCAGGGCCCCAAGCAGAAGCATCACAGTTGGGTTTCTCCCTCAGTGCTGTGCCAGGGAAGGAGGAGATGCTCTTGGCACAGCAATGAGAATGACAAAAGGTTCACCATCCTACAAGCCTTTCTTCCATGACCTTCACTTGCTGACCAGAGAGAACTAAGATATGCCTTCTTCAAAGTCCATCGGGACACTACAGACTCCGGAATATATTTAGCATGCATCCATGTGACACTAACTGCTATTCAGAGCACCAGGGGAAGATTTAAGAATCAGTTAGGTTACATCTACCACCTTTAGCTCTTTTCTGAGGACATAAACTGATGCCTCTTGGTAGGTCTTCTGCTCTCCTGCAAAAGATGCATTTACAGCTCTGAGATGATACACAATACCAAGGCTGCAAGGGCCGTTGCTCTCCTGTGGCACGGGACCAGCCACAGAAAAACAAAGGGCTAAGGGACAAGTAGTTAAAAAAGGCTGCCCCACTATAATCTGATTTAGTTCTATGATGTTTCTTCCTTCTGACACCTCCACATTAGCTTCTGCAAACAGCAACCACAAAAAACTGCCTGCAAAATCTGTGTCAGCTTTTCAATGCTTATGAGGAAGAAAATAAATAATATATAAATAAATATATATATCTATATATATCATCTGTGGCTATTAGACATCAGAGATACCACCTGGCAATGAGGAAGTTCCCAAGCCACAGAGTGCAGGAGGGTGGCAGAGGGCCTTGGGGAGGTAGTGCTTCCCTTGATGTGACACCACTCCCACAGCATGTCATGGGCGCAGCCAGGCTCCCTGGTGCTCTTTCTCACTTCCCAAGCCCTAGCAGCAGAAGTTCAAGCATGCCAAACCCAAGATGCAAATGTTACACGGAGGAGGCATCATGGCTAAAGAGACAAGTCAGAGAGGTAGGTTTCACCAACAACACCCTCATTCAAAGACCTGCTAGAGCAGTGACAGGCATTTGCTTAGTCACAGCCTTGCGATCCCATACCAGCTCGGGGAGAAGAGACATCGGGCCTCTCCCTCTGGTATTTCTCATGGCACTGACTTGTGGGTCACCAGGCCAGAGGGAAGCGGTCCCTGATGAATTATACAGTGACAGGTGGCTCTGCCACCACTACAAGCCGCAGAGGCTGCCCCCGTTGCCCACAGAAGATCCCATCTCATTCAAAAAGAGAATAAAAAAAAGCCTGCCTGCATCAATGTGCTTAAAAAACTTATGTCAGCATCTTACAGCGTTGATCCTATTAATTAATCCCTGGAAGAATGCCCCTCACCCACAAACATATAATGTAATGCTGGCTTAATCTTACCTAAAAAAAAAATACAATGCAATAAGATTACTAGTCTGACTCTGCTAACTGCTACAGCACTGCTTAATCCCGCATTTCAGTGCTTTAACAAGCTCCTACAATACTGTATGGAGTTTATCAGAGCAGTTGCCGAGACAAGGACTTATGTTTTAAACAATATAATTCCACCGCCTTTTGTGCTCTTCACGTGCTATGTTTATACAATGACTTTCATCCTGCAAGATCTTAAAGCCTACTGCCTGTTCCTGTTTCCACTGAAGTCTTTCAGGTTTCATATTGGAGCAGCATTAAAAATGAAGAAGAAATATAGACATACATACACACATACACATATATGGGGAGTCATAGCAGCAAGATCTGCAGTCAAGTGGCTCATCCCTCCCACCCCCAAATGCAGCTGCGACAGGCAACACCAAACTGGACCCCATCTCCCAGAAAACTGCAAGAGAACCTCCCTGTCCAAATACTCAGGTACAAATGTGACCTACGAAAGTACTGTGTTCTCCCCCATCTCTGCAGTAACTTTGCCTTCATCCCCAGGCCAACTCTCCCACCAGCGGTACCATGCTCTGGCAACATGCACCTGCAGCCACACATTTCCCAGTCTTTACCGGCTATAGACATATTAAACTTCCCACGGAATAGAGAAGAAAGCTCTGCTCCCTCCCTATAATTATCAAATCAGCCCGAAAATGAGGAAGAATTGAGAATCCTCATTATAGCACATCATAAAACATAGCGAGGTCTCGCGCTCGCTGGATGTTATTGGCGTAGTCTGCCAACAAAACTTCACAAAGAGCTCAGGATTTCATGTTTGTAGAGATATTAAAGTCATAAAAGGGGAAATTTGTATTTTATTTTCCCACAGCCTAAATGAAGGTGAACCAAGCAAATTTGGCAAAGAGCGCTAGTCAGATGCCATTTCCCACAGCAGCGTGGTATTTTCCTCTGGGAATAAAACATTCTCCTTCAACTACTGTTTATAACTCTTATCAGTTCAACAGCAATAGAGCCATCAAGTTCAATATCTTGTGGAAAAAAGTCAAGGTCAACAAGTACTTGCATTTTCGTTTATCTTTAGCTGCAATTGCTACTGACATTCAATTGGGTAATAAACATGAGGACTGTCAAATGCTCTCAGCAAACAGGTGATCCAAAAGCTATCAGAGAGAAAGAGGCTACCGCCAGGTAATCAAACAATTCTGTTGCAACAATTATGATTTGAGTGCATTCATTTAGAGAAGCAATCACCTGTCAAATTTGAATGAGCAGCTTCAAACCATTCCCACCACCAGGGTAATAAGGGCAAGAAAATACAAACTATGTCTACTTTATTCCCAACAAAAGCATGTCAGCATAAGCAAGAGCCATCAAAAAAAAAAAAAACAAACAAAAATATAAATAAAAAAAAATCCAGTATCTTATTTTCTGAATTGAATTTTATAAAATTATTTTAACATAAAAACCAGGGGAGATCAGTCCAAGTAGCTCGATCTCATGTCAGTCTCTCCCAGGAGCAATAATGGGTGTTTAGGAAAGCCATAAAGAAAGGGGGGGGAAACACCAAAGTGGCTGTGCCACGGCTCTGACAATCAGCACTTGGGCAGCTTCCTGAGCCAGCAGCTGCATCTGGACCAGAGTTTTTAATAGCTGCAGAAGGACCTATTTTTCCACAAATTGGTCTAATCTCTTTTTGTCCCTTGATGACCTCAGGAGCACGCTGTAGCAATAAATTTAACCCACCACGTAAAACATTTTTGCTTGTTTTAAATCTGCTAGTGCTCTGGAAAGCTCCTGTGCCATGAACACGCACCCTTAGTTCTTGCCTTATGGGACAAGCACCCAGTTTCTTCATATAAATAAAACTCATTATTTTAGAGTCTTCTCTTCCAAACTTAGTCATACATTCTTCCCTTCTCCCAACACTTCATGTGAGAAGTAGAAAAATGCAGCCTGATGGCACACCCTGTTGCATCACTAATCCAGAAACACTGCATGCTTATGAGTTTATGCTCATTGGCACGAAATGTTTCCCAAAAGCAAGGGCTATCTCAGCAATGTGACTTTGCTTTTTTAACCTCCAATTTAAAGAGGCCAATGACACACACACCTGAAAGTCACACTCTGCCTGCATCAGACAGCAAAAGACTCAGCTAAAGCCACAAAGACCTGCCTGGAGAGGCAAACAGGGATAGGGCTGGGGCTTTCAAGGTGGAAAGCACATGGACCGGATGGGAAGTTCATTGGTTTCCATGAGCCACAGCAACCTAAAGAAACATGACGAGGATGTGTAAGGGAAAAAAGAATCCAACAGAATTGTTCTAAGAAATAGTTATCTCAAGCAACAATTTTTCTAAATCAAATTGATCAGTGATCCTGAGAACATAATTTCAAACCTATTCACACAGCTACTTGCAACCAAACTTCTCCCTACGTCATCTGAAGAGAAAAGCAATATGCCTCTTCGTCCAACATCTGAGTTTTGAGGTAATACCCTAAGATGTGATTTAGCACTGTGGTATTTTCTACCCCTTTTCCCTCCTTGGCATATTCAGGATCTTGTCCTCAGTAACATACCCAAGGCTGTGCAGACACACTCTGGAGCCTGTAAAATCCCTGCACTGCTGATGTGATGCTCAGTTCAGGGTCAGAGGCGTGTTCTTATATACATATCTATGTGTACACAGATGTTTGATGGATTAAACAAGTTTAAATTTAGAAAAACCTGCCAAGAAAAAAAGAAAAGGACTCCTGCACATGAATTTTGCTGCTTGATTACAGACAGGCTGAGAAGTCAGGAATATTTGTATTTCCATAGCCACTTTGAAGGTAAACAGTTCCCAAAGTCTTTTTCCCTCCTTCTGCTCTGCCAGCAATGCCAGTGATCTCGCCTCTTTCCTCCCCTCTCAGCTGGAAGCTTTTCCTAAGCAAAGACTGAAAGTCGCATTAAACTGTGCTGAAATGGTTGTGCTGGTTTTGAACTGCTTATTATCTCTGGGGGCTGACCTGAAAAACAAGTTGGTACTTAGACAGAGAAATTCAGGTTTCCCCTGAAAGGCAAATGGGAGGAAGGAAGGTTTTTTACAAGGAAAAGAATTCTTTTACAACTATGCTACCCACAATTTAGGCAAAACAAGCAACATTTATAAGTATTTAAGTTAGCTTTGCCAAAGTGAAAAGCAAAATGATTGTTAATAACAGACATTTGAAGCTAATGTGAACAATTAAAATGAATCCTGACACTGAGAATAGGTTGATGCTCGAATCATGACAGACACCCGCTTCCAAGCAAGGACTCTCTCACATGCACCATACTGGAAATACAGCCCTGCCTAGCTGAGGTTCAGAGGCTTAATGCTGCTGAAATCTAACTTTAACAGCTGAATCAGGCTGTTGAGACTCAAAAAAAAAAAAAAAAGAAAAGGAAAGAAAAACCAAACCAGAAGGGGGAAAAAAACAGTTTCATGCCCCCCGGCTTTAGAGCAGAATGATAAATTGACACCGTATTGTTATGAGCATAATCCTCAACTACTCAATCACTGTTAAAACATGATTCTGGGGAGATAAAAATAATTAATGCTGGTGCTGCTGAAGAATATGCACCTACATGAAGAGTTTCAAATAAATATGGGGCTGTTTTAAATCTCGTATCTCATGTCAAAGGAAGAGGGCACAGGTGCTCGCGCTGATTTAAAGCAAACCGAGCACTGCCCGCTTGATGGAAAGGCAAAAAAGGAAAAGCGGATGGCAGAGCCTCAGCAAGAAAACTGATATCACTCCGTTGCCAAACAAGCCTATTACGCTTAATTCGGGATTCACAATACATAAAGCACCAGGAAAAATACAGGGAGCTGCCCCTGTTGACTAATGCCCTGTCTTTTCTAATCGAGGGTCACATCCAGTCTAACCGATCGCATGATAATGGCATCAGAAAAGGTCAATCAAAGACAAGCCGAAGCTTCCACTGCCTGGCTGACCTTCGGAGCTTGTGACAAATTGCTATCAGTCAATGTCAACTAATGACAGCGGCTCTTTGGCTAATCAATTGTTCTAAAAATGATCAAGAAAACTACTCGCAGGACAGCTCATTTTCACATCAATGCCTGTGAAGTATGAAAAGCTCATTTTTTTTGAGTTTTTAATAAGCTCATAAGTAAAGCAGTTACTTGGTAACAGGGGTCACCTTAGTGAAAAGACAGAACCTTTGTCTGCCTTTTACATATTCTTTTATTACCATATTATAGTAAAGATATGCCATGCCATTACTATGCCAGAGGGCTACATAATAAAGTAGGTAATACTTCATACTTTTTTTTTTCTTTTTTGAGATAAATACTTATGTGGTTTTGGGGCCCCTGTTTGGATGTAAATAATTGTTGATATACTCTCCACGCATTTAAATGCGAAGCAATCACCACTGGCACATAGGTGACATGCCCACTCACTACTCACCCAAACCTCACGTGACAGAGGGTGTAGCAAAAGCCACGCTGCAAAATCCAGCAGTGCTGCTGGGAAGCTAAGGTCTAACAGCAGAGATTTTGTTCTTAAAGCCACCCATCCCATGCGAGCGCAACTTATTCCAACTATTTCCGACAGAATTCACATTTGGTAGGAAAACCGCATGCTTTGAAACCCCCAAAGCCCTGCAAAAGCAAACAGACATTTCCGCCCTGGAAGGATTCTGTGTAAAAAAGCCACCATGGAAGTGCACAAAGACTTGGGCTGTGGGATACGTATCATGCCTCTCCCTGTATATCAAAGGTGTGGCTGTGGACTGGAGATCCGTCTGTCTCTTCATCATACCTGCCGCTCCCAGCATCATCATCATCTGCTTCTCAAATCCTCACAACCAAGACACACTTGAATCCACGTTCATGCATTAGATACTACCAAACCAACAAATCCACACCTTTGGTCTAAGGCTTGAGACGAGCAGGCACAATTCCGCTTTGCTTTTCCATAAGGAGAGCATTAAGCAAAGTACATCACAGGCCACCGCATCAGAAGAAGCCTCCTGAGAAGACACCATATTGAGAGGAAACAAGGAGCTACCACTCCAGCATGGTTCTGCTTTTTACTTGGGTTTACATCATTACTTGTGTGACTCTCACCTACAGCACCTGTACTGCTGAAAAGGATTTACTCCAAGGAAAACACCCCTCGCCACCCCAAATGCCCCCAAAGCAATCCCCCACCTCACCACTCAACATGGAGAAGTGGGGGGGTTGGAAGCACTAACCAAGAAACATTAAAACTTCTGTTTTCATCGGAGAAACTGCAAAGTGACAGCAGTTTCAGGTTACACCCTAAACCTGCCTTGCTATGGTAGTTTTTCAAATTAAAATATCTTCTGTGGCCTCAGCCACTCTCGAGCCGTCCATAGGCAAGAAAGAAAGGAGGCAGGGCAACACTTAAGCTCAGCCATAATTGGAAGTATGTGAAAAATGAAGTGTCAGTTCGGTCAATAAAGGGCAAAGGTGAAGGGGAACTGCAGCCCAAACTCGGTGCGAAATGTGCTCATTAAGACACCCAATCCGCGGGCTCCTGCCCACCTATCCCATTAGTCATCGGCCATCTGACCGCTTCAAATGCCTCCCCGCTCTTATTACTTTTCTTCTCCCATGTTAAAAAAAAAAGGCGAGCTGGTATATAAATCCTTGCTCAGTCATCTGGAACATAATGTGGCCCTTCTCTCCCCCTCCACCCAGTTCTACCGCCTGCCTTTGCAGCCTCCAAACAACCGCCTTGAGATTCCCGGCAATAATAAACACGATTGCCTTTTTGCCTAAAGGTTGCCCAAACTCCTACAAAAGCCTGGTAAAAAAAAAAAAACCATTGCAGCCATTGATACATTTTTATAAAGAAATATCGCTGCTCTCTACTCCCGGCTTGAAAGAGCAACAATTATTTGGAGGTTAAAAAAATGTTTTGAACCCAGGCCGAGGCTTGCACAAAAAAAATGGGAAAGAAACAATACGCACAAATAACAGACACTGATGGATTATTTTTGTTTTGCTTTTAAGCCATGTAGAAGAGCTAAACATGGGAATTAAAGAGCCTCATTCTGGATTAGAAGTGTCTGTACCACAGCTTTGTTCAGTGTCCTCCTGGCCTCACTACTTGAAAAACAAACAAAATAGATCTGCTAATACCCCAAACTGGAATCTTTAAAAGTCAGAATATACAGTAAGTTAAAGCAGCTTTACTGTGAGCATCACCCGCCTGCACCCAAGAACTTGCTTCTCTTTGGTTTTTAATAGAATTTAACAAGTTCTTTCTCTACTGTCTAAACTCAGACCTCTTTGCACCATTTGATGTCAGACCTCCGAAGGCCCTTCATGATAACTTCAGAGCAATGGGAAAATAGCCCATGAAACTTTTTCATAATATTATTCTGCATTCCTGTACTATAACCATCCCCTAAGATGACACAACACTGGGACTGGGCCTTTATAAGAGGTTGTGTCAACGTGCTATGCAATAACATATCCTGCTGTTCAGTGGCATGAGACCCCAGAACAGCTTCCTAGCAGTTAGATATGGATTTTTACAACAGATCGAAGCAGCTGGGAGTCAGTACTATTTACTAAGTAAATAAATTTACATGGTAAAAAAAGACTTTAAAAGGTGTACAGGAAAGAGCATCTCTCTCATGTTTTCAAAGGTAATGTGTTGTACACAGAGACATAAATAGGTCAAAAAATGCACTTTGTGAGGATTAAAAGCAGTAATGAATAAGGTAAAGAAGAAAAAATTCCCAAAAGTCGAAGACTAGAACTCAACACAGTACTGATTAAGGGCTGAGGAAGAAAACTTTTGTTAAGGGGCTTAAGCTTTCCAGTCTGTGTGCCTATCTAAAAAATGCAAAGCTCACAGTCACATCCTTGTGATACTCTCAGCCAGGTTGGAAGCATCACTCAGAAGGTGCTTCTACCTACCCCAACAAGGGAAGTAGGTTGTGGGAACAACCTAAAAATAGTCAGCTTTAGAGGGTGATATTTCTGGTGATTAGTTTTGTTTTTTTAAATGGCAAACGCACTCTTGACAGATGGAACCAAGAGGAACTTTTACAAACTCCTAAAAATAGGGAAGCCCATAATATACTAAATATATGTCATGCAACTTATGCATCTCAAGTTAACGCCTGTACTTGCAGGCATGAGCATGGGGGTCCTGAGCTTTTTGCTGCCATCCTTCTGTGGAACCCAGCTGCTGAGGCAGTGCCACGCCGGCCACTCCTGCTGCCAAGAAAAGCATCCAGCAGAGGTGAGTACGTGAGTTTACCCATACTGTTGCCACTCCTCACATCAGGCCACAGAAGAAAACCCTCCAAATCGTGCACTGTGAACTTAAATGTAGCTGGGGAGAGACAGGATATTTGCTATCTTTTTTTTCTCTTCCCCTTCAGTCGTTCAGGATGGTGGGTTTTGACTTCTTCCCCACGTAGGATGGCTAAAGCCACGCTTTTTTTCACACAAGGGGTATACGCAGGCATGGATGTGCTTTAACAAATAAGATTACCTCATAATCTCAACCTTCAGAGGGCTTTGGGCAAACAAGACCTAAAGCAAGGCTCAGCAAGACCACTGACACCCTTCCTGCATCCCCATTCCTCAAAAAAAAAGCAACTTCCATAGGTGGCATGTGGCCTGAAGGCAAGTCTTCTTAATAGAGAGCTCCTGGAGAGAGCCGCCTTTCCAAAACGCCTTTCCCAAACTTGACCTGAGAGCTCCAGTCAGCAAATTCCCACTATTGTTCACTCTTCCCTAAAGTTCACCTTCTCCATGAAACGCATCTACCAGGTGCTGCCAGCCTCCACAAACCATACTCAACTATCTGAACCAACTAAAGCACCACTGACAATTCTTTCTGCGGACATTTAATAGGATTCAAGCTCTAAAGTCCCTTTAGAAAACCCTTCCTGACCAAAGTTATAGCACGCACCTTGCTAGCAGCCAACCAGGACAGTGATGATAAAATATCAGATACGACTGGCACTCACCACTAGTAAAATGCCACATTTAAGAGAAAATGAAACTTGAAAAATCTTTAAAAGTACATCAGGAACTAAGTAGCTCAATTTCCAAAGAGCCCAAGCATTTTAGGAGCATGCTGGCAAGCCTACCCACAGATGTTTTGTCCAAATACATATACACATAAACATGCGCACATCCATCTGATAAAAGAACAGCCCTAACCAAGTACAAAGGAGTCCTCTAAACATTCAGTCCAAAGACTATTTTTGCAGCAGCTTTTTCACTCTAAAAAAAACCCATGGATTTAAAGTTTGCTCCGAAAGCAAGCGGCTCTAATGAACATGTTGACACCACTTCAACTATAGCATTGTGAACAGCACCACTAGAATATATACGTATACATACTTGAAAGAAAAAAGGCCCCCTGAATTTATGTTGCATATCATTTTCCAGTAAAAGTCAGAGGTCAGAAGGTTACCAGTTTCTGCCTCAGCTCTGAAACAGTTTACTATTCCAGGCCCCATTTTTACTAGACTATACTTGCGATGAAATCAGCAACATTTCGTTAAACAATAAAGTGTCTCAAATACTTAAAATTCTGTAAAGAGATGTTATTCACCATGTACGTAAGTCCGTGCATATAAAAAATTAAAATATACTGGTTTAGTTTAAAAACTAATCTTGTTAAATGCAGACTTTGCAATGCTAATCAGTACTGTTCAACCTTTTTTTGGAAACACAATTCCTTTGTTGTCTAACAGCACTCGAATGAAACATGATCATAAAACCAGATTTAAAAGTATATACCTATTGTGAGTTCAGAGTCAACTTCAATAAAACACTCTCTTTTATATTCAGATTAAGGATCCTTTTTAAATTTTAAATGCATTAAATTAACACTAAATCCACTGCAGTTGGTCTCTTTAGAAAAGTATGAAGTATTTAAACAGTTTCTCAGAAAACAACCCAGAATTTCAGCTTTTTAGACTTCGGAGCTTCTGAGTCAGCGCTAATCATTTGTGGTATGTCCCACTTCACTTGCACCAAGCTTATTTCATACTTGTCCTGCTAAATCAGTTGCTCTGGCCTGGCACTCAAACAAAACATTTTTGCATTCAAGTAAATTGGAACTGAGTAAAAATAGTAAATAAAAGCACTTCTCCAGATTTTGTAAAATGGGCCAGCTAACAACTTCACATGCAGCAAAGTTTTGATGGCATCTTTGAAATATTAGCATGCATTTCTGCAATTTTAATTACATTTGCTTTTGAAGATTTCATCTTTTAACCCATTTGAATGAAGGGCAAAAAAAAAAACAACCCAACCAACTTCTCGTTGCTTATTTTTATTAAGCATACTGCAAATCTGGTACATATGTTGCTCTAACACGTGCGTGCTGGCAGGGTCGAAGAAATAAAGATGCCAATCCTTTTTAAAGGAGGAGATGGTAAAAAAGTGTCAAAAAAAAAGAGGAAGATGGACCTTTCTCAGCACAAATCCCCTAATACCCAAGCACATTTCAACATCGGAAAGAGAGTAACTGGTCCCTGAGTGCATCAGTGACCGCTCGCCAGCTAAGAAAGCATGAGGGCTCCATTCCTACCTTGTTCACTGCTGTTGTCCCCACTGTGCGATGTGTGTCCCCCGCTGGAAGGTCCGGGGGTTCCCCCAGAGCGCGTCGATGCCGTATCATCATGGTCTCTGTTCCAGGAGGGCTGCAGGGCCCAAAAAATAGGAAGTTAAAACCTAAGTTGGGGAAGCAGTGCCCATTTCGCATGTTTCTGGGAGCGCAGTCCCCATGCCCAGACCCACGGGAAAAGGCTGGCAAATACATCCCCCAGATGACTCCTTTTCAAATAGCTGGATGGCCTCTCCCCAGCAAAAATAATATCCTCTGGAATATGTTTACCATCTAAATAACCCTAAGCTTTATTACCATAGAAAACAGAAACATTCCTGGCAAGGCGGGGGGAGCAGGAGGAGAGGAGAGC
>JASSUY010006994.1:0-12500 GCA_032466535.1 Forpus xanthops | reverse complement strand
ACCATGGTAGGAAATACTTGTGCTCACCACAGGCAAGAACTTCAAGTGAAAACGGGATTGTTTCATGAAGGCATTGCATCCGCTTCCTACAAACTTAACCCATATATTCAACAAGGATTTACTTTCTGCATAGTTCATTCTCCTGGTTGCTGGCTATACTAATGTCCTCAATCCCGCTTGAGCAAAACATTCAATACGGCTTCTCAATACTTTAAGTATATAATCCATAGTACCGATGCTGAAGCTAGAGCTACATGATAGACAGACCTGCTCTTTGCAAATCCACAAACTCTATCCCACTTTATTTCTGAAGGGCATGGCTATGAATAATCCACAGGTAGTCTGCTTCCCACCCAGCATAAAAGAAAGTTTTTAAATGTCTTCCTATTTAGGAAGAAAACCTTGAAAATGTAAATTGGTAAACTGGACTAAAAATATACTTTGATAATGTTAAAAATATAATGCCATGTATTTCCTAGATTCTACACACAAATATTGTTTATTACAATCTCTGTCAAGTGCAGACTTTTGAGGACCATAAAATCCACAGTCATGACTACCTTGATTTTCTGATAGGATCCACTCATGGCTTTGCCATCTGAACATCTCCTTGTAGGGCTAACCAATGCTGCCAGCCAGCAGCCATTAATCCCACTTCCCAGCATGCCAAAGCCAAGCAGGGACATCATGTGCATACAACCAAAACTAAGGGGATCGGAACAAATGATAAGTGCAGGAACCTCACAATACTGCAAAATAGTTGCTTTTTGGTGCAAATAATACTTCCATGATCTGCCCCATGCAACACTGACTCAGACATTAATCATTTTTAATAGAACATCACTGAGGGCACAAATATCAGGTTCGGATGGGAAAGAGGTGCTCCAAGTTTACAGAAATAAGGTCACTGAAATGACAGGCAATAACTCCGTCTGCAACTAAGCAGCACAGCAAGGGTGACTTGTGCACAGATGGAAACCTTTGCAGCGTTAGAGGCAGCAGGGCCTGTTGGACCCAAAAGCAGAAGAAATTCTGCATGCAAATCTCATCTCTGACCTGAATTCCCTTCCTAGCCCCAGAAAAGTCATAAGCTTTCTATCTTTAGTTTCCCCTTATTTCAAATGAGGGCAAAACTCTTCTCTTCTCTGACTCTTTGCAGCAGCATAGGAAAAATAATACTTAAGCTGTCTTTATGCATGCAACACAGGAACATTTCTGAGACAAATAGATAAAAGGAAATAAAAGCGGGTACTAATGCAAATACTGCAGATGATGCAAAAGTGAAAATAAACAGGACTTCTACCACTTATTCTCGCAAGGCCATGATTTCAGCTGAAGGGACCAGAGGCACAACTAACATTGCACAGTGCAAAGACCATCAAACCAACATCCATCAAACAATGCTAGCTCTCTCCATCAGCCCTGCTATTGCGATTCATTGCTGAACCTACCTAAGTTCAGAGAAGGATCTAACATCTTTGTGCAGCATGAATGTATACCCACATAGATATCTCTAACACAGCAAAGCTTTCCAAACTCCTCTGAATGCTCAGAGGATGGAGGAGAAGAGGGTATGGTAGGGAAAGGAGAGGAAAGAGCCTGAAAGTCCTAAATTCCAGCTGAATGGAAAAAAAAAAAACAAAACCATGAGTGTAAAAGGACAGCGTGATAGCGCTTTCCAAAGGAAAAAGAATAATTAGAAGCAGCAAGCATAAACCACAAAAAACTAAAGGAGAATAAAACACAGATCATCAGACTGGGTGGGACACGCAGACAAAAAGGAAGAGGAAATACCACAGCTCTTCTCTTCCAGGAGGAACCAAAGCCCCATCGGTTCTGCAGAGGAAACACTTTGGGAAAGAAACCCCACTTGTGGGTGTCTGTGTGCACACAGGAGTGTGCATGGTCACTGCTATGCAGAAACAGCCTGAGCTGTGTTCTGCCAGAAGCACAGTCCCATCACTGTCAGCCCATGATGAAATCAAACCTGCTGAGCTTGAGGAGCTATCTCCAAAGTCCCTCTACGGGAGACAGGACTTAGAACCATCCTAAAACATCTTCACAACAACAAAAGCCAAATTCATTTGCGCAGTTACTCCTCTAGGTTTACTTCTTGCATTGGTGGGTGCTGCATGGGGTAGCTGTGATGGACACACATGAAGCCTGAGCAGCAACGGTCTCAGTCACAGCGTGGCTTCCATTTGATTGACCTTACTCCATTCCTCAATCTTTATCTCAGCTCAACAGTAAACACTGCTTGCCCAGCCAGGTTAACTGAGCCAGCTGATGGTGATGCAGGGTTTTTGTCTCCCACACAACAAACATTGGCTAGTACTTTCTATTTAGAGCAACCCTGCATTGTAAACCTGTCTCCTCCCTTTGATAAGAGCTGTATCGTTAGATAGCATTAATCCCCATCCCTTTCTCAACACAAGGAAACACAGCTTTGTGGTCAGGGTAGATAAAATCACTGTTCCACGTAGATATATTTTAAGCCAAATATCATGCAGAAACATGGATAGAGTCAGCCCCAAATGACACCGCTACCTCCTGAAGTCTGTTGTACAAGGCCTTGAGGTGTGTTAATCCTCCTTGGCTCCTACTGAATTTAATAGGAGTATTTTCCACATCTTTCCAGACCAGAAAAAAAGGCCTTCAGAGACAAATAAGAGTTTCCTGTTCAATATTTCATGTAATGATTCCTCCAAAGGTGTAAACAGGAAAAATGCCTCATCACTTAGCCAGAAAATGAGCGTCTGCCGTTCCTTCCTTTTATTGCATTTATGTGTTAAAAGTCATTTAGAAGAGGATCTGCCAGACACCCAGGTCCAACTGAGACACCACAAGCTGTCAGATGGCTGGCTGAGGTCCTGAACCTGACCTGGACAGGCAGATTTGGGTTGAGAGGGAGCCCTCAACTTCTCCCACCTCTCTCCCTTCTCCTCTACCAGGGGCCCAGCAGGCAGCCTTGGCAGCAGCCGGTGTTTCAGAGAGATCTGCATTTCATCCTGAATATCTGAGCACAGACAAACAGCAAGTCTTTACTTACAGCAAACCCCAGATCTTTAAGTGTTCCCCTTACAGATTTTGGGGGTGGCATCTTCTGGGAAGACAAAATTAACCCTGTGGGGAATCTGCTTCAAATATTTTTGCATGCACTTCAATGCCGGCTCCAATTTCCAGCATCCCATTGGCCCAACCAGGGCTTCTTGGGGAGAGAAGGCACAAGCACAGCCCTCACTCTGCCACAGCCATACTTCATTTCAGCTCCATCACAAGCAAAAACATCCAGCGTATGTCACAACTATCAAATGGTCTTTTAAGCTAACTGACAACAGACGCCATTCAGAGTCAGCGTATTTTGATTACGGCACATTGTTAGCAGGATTCAAGAGCCAGCTCGCCTCGCAGTGTTGTTCAACACCAAAATTAAATTGCAGTATAATTAGCTAAGCTCCAGCTACACCTTTTCATCTGAATGGATGGGATATCTGCATAGGCCGCACTGGGCATAAAATATGTTCCTGATTGTAAAACGTTTGCTTAATCTCAAGGGCGCCGCCTTGGTTTTTAAGGCTCTATGCATGTCACGCACTCTGGTACGTGCTGCCCGTTATCTCCAGAAGGCTTAAAACTGGAATCCCCGTGATTCACATTTTCCAATGTTCATGGCCAAACCCTTCCACAGATCAGCTCCTCCATGTTCTACCCTTTCACAACAAGCCCAATCTACAGCGAGGCAGATGCAGCCAAGTGGCCTGGCTCTGCAAGCCACATGCCAGAGAGCCAGCGGCCACAAAACACACCGAGCCTGGGCTGTGGAAGTCAGAGAGCAGCAAGCTCCAGCGGTGGTTCACCAGGCTGAGGTGGCCGTGGCTCCCCAGTGCCTCTACCCGCTCATTGAGGAATGCTCGGAAGCACAGCTGGCTGCCAGCATCACCCGAAAATGTTGGACTGTGAGGTCTGCATGGTCTTGCTGGGCCTCCCAGGGAGGTCTCAGAGTGTCCAGTGAGGCTTGTAGCAGTGTAGGGCTCACAGCACGGCATGGCCTCTCATGGACCCATGCCTTGAGATGGGCAGATCTTGGAACAGACAGACCAGCCACCACCCCACAAATGCTAGCCAACCCCACAGTTCTGCTGCTTCTGCCGAAGTTACTGCTGGCACTGCCACTTATTCCATCCAGTGTTTAAGTTTATCCTCTCCCTCCTTTAAATACATTTTTGAAGTGTTAATTACTCAGAAAACAGTGGAAGGGGCTAAAATAAAAGCACAAAGCCACCAAAAGCAACCTTCAGCCTTTCGACTCAGGATAGTTCTTCCACAACAAACATTTTGCTTTCCTTACACCGTTTCTTTAAATTATCCACGGAGTGAAATCATTAATTACTTTAACATATCACTTTTTATTCTTACCAATCTCTTATACTCTGCTATCACTATATGACATATAAATTAGGGCATTAATGCTAGGTATCAACCCTACCTGATTATATGGGAGAAGCAGAAAATTCAGCTCCTGAGCAACTAATCATCTCACACTAAAATCTCAGGGACAGACCCAGGAAGAGCATCTGCATCTCCCCTCCAGTCTCGTGCCACTAGCAGAGTGGCATTCCCCACCCTTGCCCCTCCAGCACTGCTGTATCAGTTCTCACCCAAAGGATCTCTCAAACACTTAACTGCGGACCAAACCCCAGCTCAATGCACACACTTGCATTTAAGGGCAAAATGAATCCTCCCTGTACATACTAGTCACTTGTCTACCATCATTCTGGCTTTAAGGAATAGTAATACAAAAAGAGATCCCTCACAGGGGTTATACAAATGTAGCAAGAGACATCTGTATATACCACACTCCTTCTACAAAGCCATGCCATGAAGCACTGTCACGGGCCTCAGGGACGTGAGCAAAGCACTACGACGCTCACCTAGTAGGTGGAAGCCACGCTAGTAAAACTGGTTTGTGCAACAGGGAGGATGGCCAGGAACCTCCTGGGGTAACACAGCTGCAAAATCCTCCAGGAAGACAGGGGCAAAGGAGGGAACGAATGGCTCAAGCACAGCAGTCACACTGTGTATGGGCTGCGAGCCCCAGGTATCTCTTTCCAAGCACGAACGCAAACAGCAGGCACCTCTTCCTGAGCATCCCTGCAAAGAGCAAGCAGTGCAGGGAAGCTGCCTGCCGTCAATGCACCTGTGTGCTTCAAAGGCTTTTCTTCCCACCATTGTCATCCTCCTGCTTCAGTGATACCCAGTGGCATCACATAGCCAAGGAGCCACTGTCCATGTCAAGCACTGCCCAAAAAGCCTGCATGAACATGAATGAGTGACAGTCCCAAGTTATGACTTCAAACAAGCTCATGGTGACATAGCTGTATTCATCACTGAAACACCGCTGCGTCCAGGATGCAGTAGAGATACTCTCCCATAAAACTGCACAACAGTATGGGAGAGTAAGTTTACAAATTGCAAGCCACAGAGACACTCCCCTCATAAAAAATCTGTCCAACTCTACCTACACAAGGTACCTCTGTGGCACAGGGGCAACTGGAGGAGCTCAGGGGCCAAGCTTACCATGGCACAGTGCATCCTTATGCCTGTAACCCATGGAGCAGGGGGGTCCTCTGCACTGGCTCAAGCCTAAAACCAAAGTGCCACCTACTGAGTTTCCAGCATTCATGCCCTCCCAAGAGGGTTTCTAGCAAGGGGCTGGCCATGGTTAATCCTTAGCTTACTGAATGGAGCCAGGTCTCTGCAAGTACACAAGAGCTGCACCTCGGGTTGCTGCAAGCATCAGCAAGCAGGTGATATCCCACCTGAGGCTGGGGACATCTCTGCACACCCCAACCCAACAGAAATGGTAGCATGCGGACAGAAAAGAGAGGGTTCAGGGCTTTCATGTCCACAGATAAATCACAGCTTGCGCTGATGAGACCAAAATCCTTATGTACCAAGCTTCAGACATTCATTTCTATCACTTCTATTTGCACAGACAGCTGTAGCCCTGCACCCTGGCAAACAGGACAGACAAAGCTGCAGAGGTTTTAATCGGCTCTTCTCCTCCCCTCCCTAGAGCTACACAGCCCTAAATGGAGCTATTTAAAGCCAGCGTTAAAAACATCAGTGATGATGTGACCTTCTTGATCACAACAAAACCAGACCAAAACCTTAAGACCAAATGAATGAAAAGAAAATTACAAAGTAAAGTTTGCCTGCCCTGACCGTGTGCCAGCTGCAAGAATCTTAGATTACATCAACACAGCTTTCCAAATTTTAAATACAATAATTTTCTGTATTAAGGACCCAGTAACTCTAATGGAGGCATAATTAGGTATTGATGCCATGCCCGTATGAGAGAAGCTTGAAAAACTTAAATAAACGGTGAATGGCAGAATTAATACAGCAGCTTTTCATTTTGTACAGCTGTTTGAACACAGTACACCGCCTGTGATGGCATCAGCTGTAGCTTTACTCTTGGTCATGTATTTCTGAAGTTAAAACAGGCAGTTCTTTTAAGCAAATGAAGAATTGCCCCTCTTATTGTTGGATGGTTTATTCCAGCAAAGGCTGTCTGGAAATATATTTGCTTTATAATAAAAAAAAAGAAAAAAGCCAAAGCTGCAAACAAAATTAGCTGGCCAAATTCAAATCCCAGTGATGCTAATAAGAGAATTTTAATTTACTGCAATGGCCCTTCAGAACAGAGGAGTAAGTAATGCAGTTTTGGAGATGATCTGCCCAAGTGGGAATATCATATAGATGCCTAGAGAGTCCTTGAGAAAATAGCTCACCTCGGCTCTGATTGAAGAGGAAAGACAATACTTTCGTGAAATAGAATTCTGTATTTCTAGGAAAGGCTCCAATAGCAAACTGCTTACTAATGCAAGAAGCCTTGTAAATTTTACTACGAATGGAAGGAACAACGGCAAGCGTGTGACACAGCACAGCATTTGCACACACGGCTTATCCAGTGAAAAGTAAATAAATGGGTTACTTATAAGCTCTAGAAGATGCCCAAAAATACCTCTAACAAAAACTCTAGTTCAGTGAATGTCACGCAAGAATATAAAACAGCTTCCAAATATATCTTACAATGACTATTTTCACCAGATAAATTAATTCTCCTACAAGTTAGCTTTCGATCTTGGCTTTATGGTTGGAAATTGCAGCTGAAAAAAGTTAATCCAGTTTTCCTCACTGTCCTTAAAAGCTGGCTTATCAGTGGACACGGAAGAATCTATCCATGCAGGGAGCACGTCAGGACAGCAAACCACCATCGCAAAACAAAACGCTCGGGTTACGGAGAGGAGGAGGGATACCGGGGAAGCCTAATGCCATATTCACCTGGGAAATGCAACGTGCAAACCGCAGACTCCTCGGACAGGGTGCGGACAGCCTCACAGCCCAGCTGAGCCCTTGCCTGTGCCACCTCGGCAGAATCTATCCCTAGATCCCTGGCACCGTAAAGCTCCCCACTTTTTTTCCCCAGGCAGCATTAAAAACAACAAACAGCTCTTGAGCTACGGGAGTGAGAGGAGGGTGCAGAGCCCCGGCCAGGGCAATGATGACCGCCAGCAGTTAAGTGCTGCTATGGAGGTGAATACGCCTAACGAAAAGCTTACCTAAAGCTCACAGGGAGCCAGTGCCCAGCCAGCCAGACCTCTCCATAGTGGCGGGCACGAGGCCGCCAGGACGCTCGGGAAAGACGAATTAACTAAAAGTTAATGTGGATGTTCTCATTCAAAAGAAAAGTGGCCTACTCCAAAGGGGATTAGGCTAAAGTGAACTAAGGCCACTTTACTTCTGAATGAGAGCATCCACACAATAGTGCAATGCACTTTAACTAATGCACTTTAATTTTACACCCAATCAATTTGTCTTACCTCTCCTGAGTGTCCTTGCGTGGACAAACCCAGAGATTCATCGAGTTTTTGAGGGCAGGCAGGAACCATTAGATCAGCCTATCTCACTACCCGCATGTTATGGGCCATTGCCTTTCACAGTTATCCCTTTATTGATCCCCAAAACTCATGGATGATTAATGTATAACCTCCCAGTGGGGGGAAAAAAAAACATTTATTCAACGGGGCACCTGGCCTGGATTTGAAAACACTTGTAAAAGAAGAAGCCACTTGCAAAACAAGAAGCCATGGTGACTTTCAGCAGCCTGTCCCGACACCGGCAAAAGAACGGCCAAATTTGGGCATAAATCCATTTCTTTCCATCCTACCTTCCTCATATCCCACAAGTTAGTAAGGAAATGGTAGTCTCTGTATTATAACTTTTTTTTTTATTTTTTTTCCTAATTGCAAACATGCTCTTTGCTTTCAGGACAAACTCGGAGGGGTTTTTAATTCACCTTGGCAATGTTTAGATTTTCAACATTTGCCCACACATCTACAATGAATCTCAAACCACCTTTATCCAAAATCCAATAATCCCCAGAAACCACTCACTGCCTGCGCTATCGTCTTCTTACATACAACCCACGTAAGCCTGAAATCTCCACATCGCTCTTCACCTCTTAGATACATACATGAAAAATAAACACATGAAGCCACAATGGCAACAGCCAACAAGGCAACTCAATGATCAAGCAGAGGTGATGGGGATCCCTTGTGCCAGCACCCCCTTCACTAACAGAGACCAGATCCCTGCCAACACCACAGAGAGGCTGAAGCTTTCCAGTGATCCCCAGCAGTCCGGACGACACTAGCCTGCAAGGATTCTGCTCTCACCTATGCTCTGAGGATACATCTCTTTCTTTTCCCTTTTCAAGATAGTAAGAGGGAAAAGACAACCAGACTAAGCATGCAAAGAAGAGATGAAGCAACTGCCGGCAAGTTGGTTTTATGTCATCTTACAGAGTATTAGCAGTGAATTAGACATGGGGCCATTAATCAGGGACATCTATACTCAAACAAGACAAAACACAAAACGTGCACTCTGGTAGAGATACCCTCTCAAAATATTGCTGTGATTGCAGGGACAAAAACCCAAACATAAACACTGTTTTCCAAATTTGCCATGCAAGTCAAAGCCTGCTTGGAGCAAGGGAGCATCAGGCGAGGAAGGTAACATGCTGAGGACATGAGGTAATACTGCAGCGCACCCCAGTCTCTCCTTCTTCCATACAACCCCCACAAGCAAACAATTCCAGAAACCTTCAAAAATCTCCAAGACCAGAAACAACCCTCCTCTTCATTTTCTTAAATTTGTTTAGATTACACAAGATAACTCCTAACTGCATGCTCACATGACCAAAAAACCCCAACACAGAAATGCAAAACAAAACAAAACAAAGATTCGCTAATTTAAAGAAGCTGTGCCAGATTTTTGCTGCTTTTAAAAGCAGTATTTATCAGCATGACCTTTGCCTACTTATTTTGATTGAGCACAATATAATCTGGGGGGGTTTAACTGCTAACACTGCCCATTCTGGGCTGCAGTAACCCTTTCACATGCAGAGCTGATCACCTTTATTGCTACCTGTGGACAAGCGGTCAAGGAGGACTCAAACCTTCAGCCATCGAGGTTAAGCTGACAGCAAACCTCATTTTTCCACACCTTCCTTGCAAACCTCCCAGTTGTCCCAAAATAACAACCCGCGGTCCCTAACGCATGATGCCGTGAGCTCGCGCTTACAGGAACGCATCGGGATATGCTCGCAAATGTTTAGGACAAGTTCCAGGTATACCTGGGGTTTAAACTCAGCTCTGCTAGGTTTGAGATTGAAACAGATGCAAAATATTAGGGAATTAAACCATCCTTTACAACAAAACGTAACTTCCGCTTGAGAATCTTTACACGGAAGTTAGGCCTGAGCAGGCAGCTTAAGGAAGGCAGCGAATATTACACCCAGCTGTAAGGACGGCTGCATTCGGGCTGTTGAATGACTTCAATAAAAACAAAACCCGAAACAAACCAGCAAAGATTCTTGAACCGAAACTGTAAATTAAAGCAAATCTATCTGATCTCAATATCTACTTAACAACCTATTCACTTACTTAAAGAAATGGAGAGCAAAGAAAACCTTATATACCATTTAAGCCATAGTGAACGGGTCCAGAATATAAATTAACGTGTCCTATCTTTACATTAAATAGTCTGCCAAACTTGAGTACAGTAACAGCCCCTAAATATCACAGGAAAAAAAATCACCCAAAACCAAACTAAAACAGGATTCACTGATTCAAGGTGGCATGAAGTCAGAGGAAGAAAATGAAATTTTTAGTCTTTTAAATGTTATTTTACTGGTCCTCCTAAGAGCCCTGCTTTGCTGTAACTCTTTTATTATGCAGAAATAAATTCTACCTTACACCCTCTGCACCGCATGCATTATTTTGATGCCTGTTCCTCCAGTACGGGAGTACATATACGGAGGGCATCAATATTCTTAGCTCCTCCCTTTAAAAACATACATGGCTTTACCATGCGAAGAAGACCCCAAGTATTTCCCAGTATTTTTTTTCCCCAAGGTATTACTTTTGTATTGGCTGCAAGTTATAGCTAATTTATTTGAAGTATCTGGGAAAATTAGCCCAGACATAGCAGGTCGATCCCCCAAACAACCCCTCCACCTTCAAATATGCTACATATCGCATTTCAGTTTATGATTCTTTCTTCATAAAGAATACATTTTAAGTCATTTTTTCCATTAATAAAAAAAAAAAATCTGCTGTCTGCCTGCATTTTGTACACAGAAACTCTGCAATTGCGTGCATAAAAAAATATCTATTGCAACATAAATAGAAGTGTTGCTTTATTATATACATATATATATATGATATACTATCACCCAAGAAGGGCCATCTAAAACACCACAGTTGCAAACATTTAAGACTGTAACAAAAATAACTGAGACTCTAGTATCAGTTTACTATCCTTCAACAATTTCCCTGACAGCGGAGTCAAATAATGTTGACTTATGGACCTTCTTACAGGAAGTCTTATTTCATGTTCATTTTTTGATCATTTCCCTTCTAGTTCCTATAGGAATTTGGCTCTTTGCCGGTTTGCCTTTAAAAGTTTTTGCACATGTAATTGGCTTGTGCATTATTAAATTACAATTTTTGTCAAGTAATACTACCATGGGTTTGCCCAAAGAGCTTATTTACTGTAAGAAAACACTGGTTTGTCCATATAAAATCTATCTTATGCTGCTAATGTACTTTATTTGGATGTGGTGGCTACTTTATACTGTGTTTTCCTCAAAGGACTTTCTAAAGGCTTTCTGTAGACACTCTCTCATTGAGGAATTTTTAGTTGGGACTGCAGCACCTGGGTGCCAAGGTGATGTGCCTTCAATAAAACAGCCCCATGGTAATAGTTTAGGGTTACCTAAGAAACTCAACTCCCACTATCTGACTTCAGACAGTCTTTGGGGTTCTCTGTATGGGATGCAGTTTTCCCTGTCGCATCACCCAACAGCTGTGTTAAAAATCTTTCCAGGCTCTGCCAAACATTTGAAAAATTAAACATGCAAATGTTTGCAAAGCTAATGATTAAAAAAGGTTTATTTTGAAACTTTTGAAGATGGGTGCAATCCTTCAGCTAGGAGCTTTTAAAAGTCCCAGGGCCTGCTTGATCTTGAGTTCAATTATCCCCAGCAAACCCCCCTCCCCAAACTCCTCCTTGTACTTCTGGAGCCCTAATGGTAAACAACAACTCTGCAGGTCCCACCCTGCCAGGCCGCGGGGTCGTGCCCGTGGGAGAAGGATGCTATTTTAGTGACCTATTGCCACTGAGCTAGTTAAATCAGGGAACAATGGCTAGTGTTATGGGGCTTTACTTTGCAAAATCTAGCATTAGTGTCATTGCTTTCCAGTAACCGGGGGACTTAAAGGCACTGGCATTGAGGAGCCTATAAGGAAATGATAAATAAGAGGAAACCAATAAATAACACCCTTCCCCCCAAACTGTTAACTGTAACCTTTACTGCCACAATATAAGAAAAAGCAATTAAACCCATAATAAAAGCTTTTACATACTTACTCTTTCCCTACTCTCAGGTGCTACAGAGAGGCAACCCACCCTGCCAATCTCCCGCCGCCCGGCCCTGCGCGCCCGCGCTTCCATAAACGCGCACCGCGGAGCGACATCCTCATTAGCCTCCCCACCGACAAGCACTCAACACCTTATTATTTAACCATTAGGACCCAGATACTGCCGGCTTCGCCGGGGACGGGCTTGGCACCGGACTTTACCTGGGGCGCGGGCTGCCGTGCAACCCCCTCTATAACTCCCCTTCCTCTACGCACAACCTCCGCGGCCCCCTTGCGCCGTACGCCCTCCCTGCGCTGCCTCATCGACCAGGAGGGTTCGAGGAGCGGAAGGGGAGAGGAGAGGAGCATTTTTTGCGCCTTTTCCCTCCGACGGGGAATGCAAAGCCTCGCTCCCCGCGCAGCTCTGTGGATGCGGACGGATAGCGGCGGCGGAGCTGCGCATCGCGCTGCCCGGCGCGGAGCCGGGGCACGCGGGGACGCCGCCGGTCCCCG
>JASSUY010006993.1:0-40311 GCA_032466535.1 Forpus xanthops | reverse complement strand
CCTTGTCCTGTCCCTCCATCCCTTGTCCAAAGCCCCTCTCCAGGTTTCCTCCAGCCCCTTCAGGCACTGGAGCTGCTTTAAGGTCTCCCTTTAAGGAGCCTTCTCTCCCCCATGCTGCTCCAGCCCAGCTCTCAGCCTGGCTCCAGAGCAGAGCTGCTCCAGCCCTCGCAGCAGTTCCATCTGGACTCACTCCAACAGCTCCATGTTCCTCTTGTGCTGTTGCCCCAGAGCTTAAAATATCTTTAGATAAACAGCAGGAACATGAGAGATGACTTCTGTCAACATCAATAGTGGACACTAAGTAGGGCCCCTGACCCCCCCCTTTGGGGTTTGGCTAAGAAGTTGGTCACATCTAGCTCACAGCCAGGGGAAGGAGGCATGTTTCTGCATGCGTGCTTCACGTCATCCTGTTCTCCAGATCTACTGCTGTAAAAGCATTTGCTGCCATTAGTGCTGCTGTTATGCTTGCAGTAAGTGTACTACCCCTGCACTGAAATTACCAGTACAGCTAATGCATGATGCTGTAATGACAGAGAGGTGTTGACCCACGGTTCCCTTATTTTCACTGTTTCCTGACGGGTTTTCTAATGTCCAGAGCTTTACAGCCTTAATGCCTTCACTGTGTGTGTGTGTTGTCTTTCACTGTGTAGGATTCAAACCTCAAGCCTCATAACTGCACTGTCTGTAGCACTCAGGGGTCCTCTTCATCACAATCACAGCCCTGGCACTGATATCTGTGGTGCATGTGGTGCCTGTGTACCAGGAGCCCTTCCAGCTTGGATGGGGACACCTGGCCTAGTGTGAGGTGTCCCTGCCCATGGCAGGGGGCTGGAACTGGATGAGCTTAAGGCCCTTTCCAACCCAAATCAGTTGGAACCCAAATGAGGAGGAAAAGCCATCACCACCTCAGTGAGGGAAGGAGAGGGATGCTCTGCTTGTTGTGGAGGAGGTGGGAGGCAGCCTGGAACCCAAAATGCCACCTCCCCCAGCACTGCTGCCACTGCCAAGCAGGGGTGAGGGAAGGACCTTTCTTATGGGGTGGCTTGTATTTCAGTATGAAATGCCCCAACAGCGAGGGGAGAGGAGGAAGGGAATCTTATTTTCCTATGTGTATTCCATACATATGGCATGTGACAGGGATGATAATAGGGATATGGGGTTATCCTACAAACCATCTCATGGGGAGGAGGCCCTCACTTTCTTCTTTCCCCCTCTGCCTTTGACATCTCTGACCTGATAGATCCTTGGAGCTGCTCTGAAGGGAAATGCAAGGAGAATAAAGCACTCCAACCACGCTGACTCAACTCCATTCCTTCAGCAAGCTCTATATGTATCTTTATTTTGTAGCCATTTGAACAGCAGAGGTTGGCAATAGTGACAGCCTTGGAAGTGTGCACTCTGCGTTTGTGTGTCTGCTTTGATCCTTCCAGCTTGGATCCCACTTGATGTCTTGGAAGACCCACCATCGAGCTGCTTTTAGACAAAGCAGCAAATGGAAATACCTCTCCCACGGGCTCCCCAAAAGCATCATGACTCAACACCCCCAACCTGGCCTGGAGGGTTAATACCAAGCACTGGACTGCAAAGAACCACTGTTACCTTCCAGCCAACAGCCAGCAAGTCTTCCTTACACTGCTGGGGTAGCCTTCACTTCTTTCCCATCATTGCTGGTTCTTTAGCTTTTATTGTCTTTAACCTTCTTCTCAGCAAAAAACTGCCTTCAGATTTATATCTGCTGAGGACTGTGCATGGCCCAACAAAGACTGGAATGTTTCAGCTGAGTTTCCATCACTTAAAGCGGTCAGATGGTTCCTAAAGCTGGTAAAGCGAGTTGTCCTGGAGTTTGTTTTCAATACATAGTTGTTTTTCGTAAGGCAGAGTATTCCCTAATAGCATTAAGTTTCTGTTACTTACGTAATGCTTTCATCTTCTATTTCCATTAATATATTTGACTGATTATGCTGCAAGTCATCACTGCTTCCCCCATGATGCTGGAGCATAAATAAAGCTTCCAATGGGATTTTTTTAAGGATCTGGCAGTGGGTCTTGCTCTCCCACAGGAATCAGTGAAACTGGCTTCTGAGAAAAGGACCAGGAAAGCAGGGAATGCCTCTGGAAAGGACACCCACCTTCTCAGTAAGTCAATGTCTGGTAAGGAGTTAATGAATTAGTAAGTACCATGCCTGGTACTTGCTATTTCATTCATGCACGTACCCGGATTAGTCAGACAACCCATTGAGCAGCTGGTACTCAGCCAGTAAGCCCAATTGGATCTCTCAATGGAAAGCAGGAGTAACTCCCTCTGCTTGTTGAGACAGGACCTTCATATCCCCAGGAGCCTGGATCGCAGCACTGTGAGGAACACAGCGCTCCCATGAGTTTCTGCCAGGGATCACGGGGAAGTAAAACGAGGGAATGCAGAAACTAGCTATTCTGGTGTCCCAACAAAGCTCAGCAAGATGGGAAAGGGCATTGCAGAGTGACAGCGTTGGCTGGTTGTTGGACTGCTGTGCTTGTTCTTTGCCAAAACAACTGAGCCTATACAGTCCTAATAAATTCCCTGTGTAAAAAAATATATCTATAGATCGTGGCTTAGGAAGAACGCTGCAGCTGCTAACGGGGCTGGATGTGGCCAAATGAAATGCTCTAACACGCTAATTCCACACGGAGCTGTGACAGTTCTCTTTGCAAAAGAGTGGCTCTACTCAAACGTGTGTGCGCGCAAACATACACTACACACACACATACCTACAGCTTTATAATCCCAGGAGGAAGACCTGGGTTGTGGGGGGACCCCCATCACTACACGATCATGAACTGGCAGACATAGGGCAGCTGCTCCTTGCACCTCTTGTCGAACCACTTCCCAATGGCAGCTCCGGACAAGGCCGCGCAGTTTTCCAGCTTGCCACCGTCGGGCTGGGTGGTGATTTCAGTCTCCCAGTTCTTGTAGCGGATGGGGCCACCCGTCATGTCGACCCACTTGCCCTCCATGGCCATGTCGTTGAGGCCCAGCCAGATCTCTGCCTCGGAGCCAATGCTCTTGCGCATGTAGTCGTAGAGCGCATCATTCTCCTCACCACCCTGTGGGGTGCTGAGCGTGCCGCCCTGCGAGATGCAGTTCTCACTGGCCTCGTGGTATGTCTTGGTCTCCGTGAATGCAAGGAAGCATTTTAGGTGGATTTTGGTGCCTTTCAGGCAAACTGAGAGGTCACGGCACAAACAGAACAAAAAAGACAAAGAAAGGGAACTGGGGTTAAAATCAGTGCGTGGGAAGAGGCAGCAGCACGCAGTGGCCAAACTACAGAGTTAACTTCTTAGGCTGCACAGTGACCCTCAGCAGCACAGGAGTCCCAGGGACCCTGTCGCTCCATTGCAGGACACAGCTACCAGAGATGAGACTCTCCATCAGGGACTGTAGTGACAGGTCAAGGGGTGATGGGTTCAGACTGAAACAGGGGAAATTCAGGAAATAAGGAAGAAGTTCTTCCCTGCATATGTAAGAGACCAGATCACCATTTCACTGGGGTCAGACAAAAAAGCAAGCTACATTTGACTAAAGCACATATTAATCCATTACCCATCCCTCTAACTCATAAAGGAACATGAACATCTGGCTTAGTGTGATAGGAGTGCCACAGCTTTACAAATGCTAAGCCCTAGAACATCAAGAGGGCGACTGCATGCCATTAACTGCCTGAGGGGTTTCACCTGCCTGGAGGAAGTGCATTTTGATACCCCAACATCTCCCTGTGATGGATTCCATGTCCATCTGGGCATGTGCTTGGACATCTCTTGTCAAAATGTGTGGAGCAACTGTAGAAACCTTATAAGCAGCTCCTCTCTCAAAGCAAAAGCCATGCCTTCTTCAGCAAGTCCTTTACCTGTCTGGAGAGCTTGCTTTTCCTTCAGTAGGGCAACCTCCTGAGAGATGTTGTCAATCATGGCCTTCAGGTCTTCAATCATTTTGAGGCTCACACCATCTGGTGGGGAAATCAAAGGAGGAGCATAGATATCAGTTGCATGCCCTGGGGAAGACCAAAGCTGTTCCTATCATCAACACTTTGCCTGCAGAGAATGACAAACAAAAGGAATCCACAGTGGCAACACCTGGGTCCCCTTGCACATCCATCAGAGGGATTATCGTGTGCTCTCTAGCCTGGTTCCACCATCAACCCAGTTTTCCCAGTTTGGATTTCAGGGCTTCGCACCCCATGGAGCTTCCTACCACAGAGGTGTTCCTTGGGCTGCTGCTGCTGGGTGTGTGTGTGTGTGTGTCAAACACACAAGCATCACAAGGTGCAGCCCCATCTCTGCAGCTCCTGTGTATGGCACTTGCCTGGGGTGATGATCTGATGGTGCTGCCACGTGTGAATGTTTTGTGGGAACTTAAAGCTGATGAACAGCTCCTTGGCCAGTTGCAGCCTGCTAAAGCCCATGTCTTGCTAGGTATGTTGCCTCTGCAATGGCTCTAAGCAGCTATTAATCACTACATGGATTTCTCCTATCTAGGAGCAAAAGGTGGTAGGAGATCAGATGTTAAGGCAGAGGCACAAAGCGAGGCAAGTGAGGAAGCAGATGGTGACCAAACCTACCAGCTCAAAGATTACATGGTGCCATGGGTATGAAAAGCCAGACACATCAGGAGGAGGGCACTGAGGTGCTTTACTCATTGCTCTATTAACCTTAATAGGTTCACTTAACAGTGAGGCACTAGCTGTTATTTTCCTGCCTTTGATGAAAACACTGTGGGAAACAGCTGATTAAAGCCATTTGTTGTGTTTTTTCTCATGCAAACGTGTCTTGCAGCAGAGCAAATGTCACTTTCAGGTTTAAGTAACATCCAAGGGCCACAGCAGGACGCTGCCAAGGAATCACAGAATCATAGGATAATTAGGGTTGGAAAGGACCTTAAGATCATCTAGTTCTAACCCCCCTGTAATCTTGCTCTTTATGTTGTTCCAGCTGGGCTGGTGGGTTCCCATCAAGGTAACACATCTCCTTGATAACCACCTAAGCATTCAGTCCCTTTATGCCCAAATCCTGGGCCACAAGATGCTCCTATAGCAGCACGTTCAGGAGGACATCACAGGGGGAACAGAGTGGTGAAACAGGGAGCACTGCAGCTACATCAACAGACAATGAGTTCCCTATGTTATTGCCAGGGAGTTTTGTTCTCTGTGCTGTCATTTCCTCCAGGCTCTCCTCTCTGGAGCAGGGCTATTTATGGCTTGGGTCTACGGAAGGTGTCTCTGCCATGGCAGGGGGTTGAAACTGGATGAGCTTTAAGGTCCCTTCAACCCAAATCAGTCCAGGATTCCATGATTTTCAGGGAAGAGCACCCAGACTATGAGGTTACACCGAAATTCTGGGCAGCATCAGGAGTGGAGCCCAAATTGGTCCCTATCTGCCCATTTAAGCATCCAGGCTCCAATTTCCATCTCCATTTACCTGCAAAACACATGTGAGAGCTACACAGAGATGTTCCCTCCTTGTGCGCCCCACACCTCATTGTGGCTCCAACCAAGCCCTGTGTCCCCACGTCAAACGGTGCCATTGCCCTGGGCACCCTTGTGGGCAAGTCCCACTTGCCCCCCAAGTCACTGGGGTTAAGGGATTGTTTCCTGAATCACTGCACCTGGAAAAATCACTGGGGAGCAATTTGAGGGGGAACCCACCCCCTCCAACAGCAGGCCAAGTGAATGTGCTGCCTCAGTATTTTCTATATGCTATGGTTTGGCTTTTTCATGTTGAAACAGCAGCATTTTTGTCCTGAAGCAGATCCAAATGTAAGCACTAATTACAAAACAGAAAAGAAGAAGAAAAAAAGGAAAGAAGCAGATAAATAAATGAAAAGCTTGGCTCGAATCAGCATTTTCTTTTCTAACACTTGTGGTTTGGCTGCACAGATTAAAAAGAAAGAAAACCAGCCACACACCCCGACCCTCCAGTGGCTTCACCCTGCCTGAACCTCCCCGGAAAAGAGTAAGGGGTGAGCAGGGATGGGGCACTGGAGGCTGGGGATGGGATGGGGCCATCCCGGTCCCTGTGGTGGGTGGGCATACGCAGGCTTGGATGTGGTAAGGGGTTGGGGACAAAGAAGAGTTTCACGGGGGAGTTTTAGCCCTTTCCTTCCTCTTTTCCCACCCCATGGCATGGGCAAAAGTCAGAAGAACGTTAGCCAAGGGAAGCTGGAAGTTTCCCGTAATGGCAGTGCAGCTGATGTGGCTGCCCAAAACATGCCAAGTTGTTGGGTGTTTTCCTTTTCCCCCCCAGAAAACTTGACTTTGAAAAGGATCTCTGAAGCTCTCAGTAAAAGCTGCCAGTAGATGATGGGATTTTCGGGACAGCCCCCACAAATGGTTTTAAATCAGAGCCCGATTTTCCTGTCAAAAAGGTGTTTTTTCTCCCACTTTCTTGTCACTGATGGGTTACAAACCGCAGTTGCAGTGATACAGGGAGAAAACCAGGATTTCTCTAAGTAATCTGTCTCCCTCCTGGTAGCTCCAGTGAGTTCCATGCACTTTTGTGCCCAGTATGAACCCATGGGGGTATTTTTTGCTCCAGAGAACAACCACAGACTAAAGATGTCGAATAAGCAGCTATGCCATGATTCCACAGAGAAATCTAACGGGAGAAAGGAAAAACTCAAGGATCTGAGATACGATGAAAACAGCCACTGGGTGAGCAGAGCGCAGCCAGGCCAAGCAAATTCCTGGGATGCTTCTCCCTTGCTCCCTGCTTCATTCCAAGCAGGAAAACCCTTGCCAGAAGTGGTCCAAGTCAGACACATCAGGCAGGTTCTCACGCCACTGGGATGGACACAAGCTGCTTCCTTACCTGCCTTCTAGGATTAATATGCATTGAGCTGGAGGGAGGGTGGGACAGTGGCAAAAGAGGAGAAAAGAAGGCAAAACCAAACACACAATGGAAAAGAAAACTTCAGCATCTTTTCATGTCTTTTGCCCTCTGGTAAGCTTGAGAGGTCAGAGCTTGTGTATGGCTTAACATGTACCAGGGGTAAGTGGTTAAAAGCCAAGGTCCATGTTGCTGTTTAAGGGATTCTGTGTGATCTGCCTACTCTGTCTCCAAATCCACAACAGTTTTCTGTCATCTACCACTTGGTTGTGAAAACAAATAAATGAGGGGTACAGGGATGTAGAAATGGAGAGTTTAATAGCGGACAAGTTTGGGGAGAAGCACAGATAACATGGAAAAGGTGTTGCTCTCTGAAATTCAGACCAAGCCGTCCTACCACTTATTTAGGGTAGGAACCCACCCAAAACACTTCACTGTGTTACAAAAGGGCTTCACGATCATTTGACAAGAGGAAAAAATAACTCTCTATGAGGGTTTTAGCTGCTTATTTGAAAGCTTCGTTAAAGCACTGTTAAATCCCCAAACACCAGAGCCAACAGCATCCCCCCAAGCCCTGCAAGGTTTCCCACAGGGAACATGCCAAAGCTCCTTTACCTTTCTTGGAGGGTGCTGGTTTCTGCCGGCCTTTCCCGTTTTGCTGGCTGGAGATGTGGGCAAGGGAGAGGAGGCAGAGGAGCAGGCAGGCTTCCCGCAGCGCCATGCCGAGCAGGGCTGCAGTGGCTCTGCTGTGTCCTCACACAGCCGGCTTGGATCCCAAAGCACTGTCCTAGAGAGCCGCCCGCTGAGCTCCGGCCAGAGGCAGCCTCCTGGCCCCCGGGGGGGCTCAGCGGCTCCAGCCAAGGCTGGGAACATCCCAGAGGGGTTGTGTTTCTTAGCACATTGCTCGGGTTTGCTTAGAAATAAAAGGGAATTAATACCCTGAGAGTCTGCTAAGCTAAACAAGAAAAGCTGGGAATAGAGCTGGAATGATTTCCTATGGCTTTTTAGTAAAATAGCATGAGTTTGGGAAGTGGTGGAGTCACCATCCCTGGAAGTGCTCACAAACTATATAAATCACAAACTATATAAATGAGGCCCTCAGTGACATGGGATAGTGGTGGCCTTGGCAGCGCTGGGGTAAGGTTGGACTTGATGATCTTAAGGGTCTTTTCTGACCTGGCTGATTCTATGTGTCATAACATGAAGTGTGAAACAGTGTTTGGGTGGCCAAGGGAGCAGAGAGGGGCCCAGGCAGCACTGCAAGGGATGCTGCCTGTGAGGGATGCTGTCTGCAAAGGATGCTGCCAGATGCAACAGGAGCAGAAGCCACACATAGGAGGATGCAAGGCCCTGCATAGAGATTCCTGGTTTATCCCCACTGCAAGGGGCTGCTGTGGTCCCCCCAGTCTGTGTGCAGCCACATGGAGAGCAGAATGGGGACAATGTGTTCCACAAAAAGCTGCTGTCCCTGAAGTCACCTTGCAGGGTCCCACCATGACTTCTTGAAGCAGTTGGGCTGTGCTGAGCAGCCCTGCAGCCTAAACCAAGACCTCTGTCTGATGGTTTTGGGTGCTACAGCACAAGTAGGTGAGTCTTTCCTACACGAGGCACAGGAACAATCTGAGCAAGTGGAGGAAAATTCATGCAGAGAAAGGAGAGGAGGGAGGGAATGTGCATTTGGGAGAACAAAGGGCTCTGGATATTGGCCATTAACCTTAAATCTTTCCTGAAGAACTATAAGCAAGATGTGACCCAGAACAAGGTGAACCACTGAAGTCCTAGGAGCATAAAAGGTCTGAGATAAACAGAGGTGTAGCTGGGAAAAGAACTGCTGTTGATTTAGTTTGGCCACAACTCCATTACCCTGCCTTGCACTGCTGCTGAATAAGGAAAACCTTGCCCTTATATCCTATCTGAATAGAGCTCCCTTGCATTCACAGCCCAAACTTTTGAAACCAAGGAGGAATGCGTTTGATTTTCACTTCCCCTTACCACACACACCCTAACCCACTCAGACTTAGGCCAGAGGATATATATTTTGGGGATTTACTGTTCTCCTGCCTGGACTATCCCCAAATGGCATGGAGCTCAAAGAGACGCCAAACACCTACATACATGTTCCCTTCTCCTGACATTTAAGTAGCATTTACCTATCCAAAGTACTTTTCAGCACTTCCAAGTTTTCCTTGGCTCCAGATTTGCTCGCCAGCCTTTGCTTTAAGTCCTGCCACACTGGGGACAAAACCAAAAAGCTCCTTTTGCTGTTGTGTGTGAAATGGATGGATCTGGCATGGAGTCTGACAGCAATCCCCAACCACAGGTTTCTGGGCAGCTGGGATTCTCCAGAACATTGCGTTTCTCCAGAGTCCTAGATGAAATGAGGAGGGCAGCTTTCCATTAACACCTTAGGACAGGTCTGCAACCAGTGGGTCTCTCCCTGTACCAGCCAGCAGGTCCTGTGCTGAAGACCACCAAGAAAGAAGTAGACTCAATAACCCCTATTCACAGGGGGCTTTGCTCCAGTTCTGCCCTATGTAAATTGGAAATAATAAGTCCTTCACATTATAAAGGTTCATAAACCCCTGCAAATGCACCCAGGAGTAAGCTGAAGGGTTGCTGCAATCAGCCTTGAACAGGGATGCTACAAGGAACGGCCACCTAAAGGCAGAAAGGCCTATGCCCATAGAATCCCTGATTGGTTTGGGCTGGGAGGCACCTTAAAGCTCATCCAATTCCAACCCCCTGCCACAGGCAGGGACACCTCACACTAGGCCAGGCTGCTCCAAGTCCCATCCAACCTGGCCTTGAACACTGCCAGGGATCGGGCAGCCACAGCTTCTCTGGGCACCCTTTGCCTCAGCACCCTCACAGGAAAGAACTTCTTTCTTGTATATAACCTGAACTTCCCATTTCAGTTTGAAGCCATTATTCATACCCAACCCATCCCCTGTCTGAGCTCCTGCTGAAGCCTGAGGCTGTAGTTCTAGTTAAATAATGGGGTCTCAAAGGTCCTTTGTAATGTGGCTCTTTGAGCAGACATCATGCTTTTGAGATCCTGATGATTCACACTTCTTGATTCACAGCTGGAGGGCTCATTAGGCACATACAGCCCATCAGAGAGAAACAGCAGGCACAGGGGGAAAGAGAGCAACAGCTAATTCATGGAAGGGTTAATGGGAAGTAGAAAGACTGTAATTATATCAAGCAAACAGGGGTTTGTCCATGATTTTTTTTAACCTGGCCAATTACAGATTCTACTTCCCCATAAAAGCACTTTACTCCCTGGTTTCAAACCTGGTCTCCTGCTCAGATAGAGAGTAGCTCCTGCTAGCTGTAAAGAAACTAATTCAAGACAAAAAGAAGAGGACAGAAAAACCTATGCTTATGGAAACTGCCCCAGGGCTGCAGCCAGAAAAGTTTATGTGGCTTTGGGAAAACCATACGTAGGCTGTGATGCTGAATTTGGAAGGCTTTCAGCCAGCAAAACAGTGGCTGGAATAAGCCCACAAAAGGAAGCTAGATGCTCCTGCCAGTAATGCAGACCTGTGATTTTACGCCCAGCTAGGCAAGGAAATGGGCAGTTAGATCACAGGCTGTTTTGATTCAGCTCCTAGGAATAAGCAGGTATGGCCAAGCCAAGAAATGAGGCAGTCCCGTTGCACAATGGCTGGAAAGTGGAAGGGTGGGCTAGAAAACAGCATTCACACAGTTATTATCAAGATCAGCAGTTACCAGAGCTGGCTTTTCAAGGCTCAGTTACTAGATCAAAGGCAGGCCACCACAATGGTGAATGGTGCTTGCTCTTTGCCTGCAGCTGCCCTCCTCTAGGGAGGCTCCAGCCTTCCTCACTGGTAACAACAGCAAGAGAGCAAAGGGGACACCCAAAACCATAGAATCATAGAATCACAGAACCAACCAGGTTGGAAAAGGCCTTCAAGCTCATCCAGTCCAACCATTCCCAGCACTGCCAATGCCACCACTAACCCATAGCACTGAGGGCCTCATCTACACCATGTGTGCACACTTGCAGGGACGGTGACTCCAGCACTGCCCTGGGCAGCAGTTCCCATGCCTGAGCACCCTCTGGGGAAGGACTTGTTCCTCAGCTCCAGTATAAACCTCTTTCCATGTGGAACTGTGCAGCTTGGTGGTTTGACCCATGGCTGGGGCAGCATTCTGGGTTTCATTCCCCTGCTGCACTGACCAAATCTGCCCTGCAGGAGGAGGATCTGTCTCAGCCACATCACAGTAACTTCAAAGAGGAATAGGAGACAAACAGGATGGACAATAAAATACATGCTGTGAGGAAGTGGAGTGAGCAGAAGAAAACCTCTGATATTAATTAGCTGATATTAATATAAATTAATTAATTAACTTGTGCTGGCATCGCTCTTGCTTTCCACCAGCATAAATAAACCACAGGTTAAAATGGAAAAAGGCAAATTTGTGGATCATTGTTTTTGAGACCAATGGAGAAGAAATGCAATAATAGTTCAGGAAAGGGTGGTTTTCCTAAGCACAACGATAGGGAAAACCAAAGAGTCAGCGGTTTGCCAAAACATTATCCTCAGCACCAACATCAGGAAACTGGCTCTGAGCCTAAGGAAGGAGCATTCCAATCACATCCCATTGCAAGCACGGCTCACATCCCTACCCTACACTCAGCCAGGATCACAGCACGGAAGGATGTGTGCTATCAGAAACCTTCAGGCCTTAAACCTGACCCAAAAGTAGAGAACTTGAGTTCAAGTGCTATCAGCTGCTCAAAATCCTCCTGTTTCCAGAAGGAGCTGCACTGAAGGACTCACCCCTCCCTTCTGTTTACAGCATGCATGTGGGTTAGGAGTATATCCATCTGTCTTCACTGCTTTGCTTTTCTGCCCATCATCCATGTCCCAAAGCCCAACCAGTCAAAGGAAAACAGGAGTCAAGCATTTAAATCTAGCACCAAAACTCTGGAGAAAATCCTAATTGTGTAGGTTTGTTGAGCAGGCTGCACAAAATCCATCTTGGCATCAGCTCAAGGGAAGTCATGGTTGAAATTAAAGTCAGTATTTTAGGCAAGCAGATGGTGGTTTTGCCAGTTTACAATCTTGTTGCATGTTGTTCTCACCTTTGAGTGACTGGTTTGCATTCACAGGGCTGTGGCTGCTGAATTGGGGACTGTAAAAGAATTTCAATGTCAGTCTCATGAATTCCTTCATTTTTGGAATTTAGGGAAACATTTGCATGACCAGACAGAAGAAAGAAAGCAATCCATGCCTTGAAAAGCCTTGCCAGATTAAAGTTGGTCTCTCTCTAGGGGTAAAGAAGAGAGGTAGGGCTTAAATCATTACTTTTCAACCCATAGGTTTCTATGGAAATATCAAAACTTACCAAAACACAGAGAACATGTAGTGAGAGAGCTCCTCTGGAAGGGAGGTCCTGCAGGCTGGTGGCTCCAATACCCAAGCACAACTGGCTTGGCTGCAGTCTTCTCCATGCTGTCTTGGTGCGCATCACCTCTGTATATCCACAAACAGCTGAGGTTTCATTTCCTTTTTCCTCTCTGAAGGTATTAGCTTGGGGCCACAGTAACTACAATCTTCTCAGTCTGAATGAGGGAGATCAAATCTCACCTACAAACGGTGTGATATGAAAACTCAGGCGTGCCTGTGCTGCTGCTCTTATCCTCATCTTGAGGAAAGGAAAGCAAGAGACGTTCAAAAAGATTGGAAGATAACCACAGCCTTACTAAAGTGTTCTGGTTGATGAAATCGAGGCTGAAGCCATCACCAAGGAATCATTAACAGCAGCATGTTTGAGATCTTAAAAAGGTCAGTTTTAACTTGGATCAGCTGCATTTCTGGCTATGCAGTAACAGAGGCACCATAGTCTCTCTGTGGGGAGATGGGTACCAAAGTGCCCTGCTACGGCCAAGCACTATTACTGAGAGTCAGGGACCACCAAAGGGAAAGGAATGAGGGACCAGGCATTTAAAGTGCCAGACTGAAACCAGCCTCTGCCAGCTGCATCCATGTTCGTCCTTGGAAGGAATAGCTGCAGGGAGTGCAAACAGGCAGCAGCATACTAGGAGACAAGGGGTTAGAGAGCAGGGAGGAATAGCACAGAGGCTGAAAAGCTTTAGCCCCAGTTGCAGACCTGCCCTTGCACTTTGCTCAAGCATGTAAAAGGAGGGAACAAGGCCCTGGAGTAAGGACTGGAACACTCAGTTCTCACCAGTGACAGTCACTTCTTCCTCCCTCTGGGTGCCAGTGGCTGCTTACTACAGGCAAAGTACATCAGTGCTACAGCAGGGCTGAAGAATATCCTGCTGCTGAGGAGGAAAGTGGCATCTGCTGGACTTTAAAAGAAAAGCTGGAGGCAATTGTAACAGAAGGTGGTAAGTGCCAGTTAATTCCTGTTTAGAGAGAAAATGCAAAAACTCCATATTACCTATGCCAAATCAAGGTGCTAAGTCCCTTGAAGACTTACACACTCTCAATGGGTTTAAATTGAACAGGGGAAGTTCAGATAAAAGAAAGAAGCTCTTCCCTGTGAGGGGGTTGAGGCGCTGGCACAGGGTGCCCAGAGAAGCTGTGGCTGCTCCATCCCTGGCAGTGTTCAAGGCCAGGTTGGACACAGGGGCTTGGAGCAACCTGCTCTAGTGAAAGGTGTCCCTGCCTCTAGAGGGTGGCTTGAACTGGATCAGCTTACGGTGCTCTCCAACCGAAACCATTCTATGATTTTATTAGCAACCTCTGGCTCACACTAACTTGTCTTTACAACAGGCTGTGCTGAAGCAGGTTTTCATAAAGCCTGACTTCAGGTGGCATAGTACCTCCTCCCTATTGCTTCCACTCCCACCCCAGGGCAGAACAAGCTTCCTTCACTTCCCTAAACCACACAGCTGCAAGGCTGAACTGCTACTGTAGTTGCAGAACGATCGCCGATGGGATTCTTGCACTTGGTAAATCTGCTGTACATCACCTTGAGTGTAAACACAGATCTGGAGGAAGATGAGTACAAACCAGCCAGATCCAGTCCTGCTCTAAGAGACCTGCCCCTGACAAACAGACTTTTCAGCTGGGATACACAGGGGAAGACAAAAAACTCAAATAGGTAAATTGCAGCTGGGTGCTTTTCAAGCAACACAAGCAGAAGCCTAGCAGGAGCTGCTAGATTTCTCATCTCTAGTACACAGCTTTCAGCCTCTTGACACTCCCAGCAGAAGCAATTAATTTCTGGGACAAACAGAGAGCTATCCTGCTCTGCAGATGTTTCCTCTTAGTTGCACTGGACTCGAGTCAATGAAAACGTGGCAATATCTGCACAGCAACACATGGAACTTTCCACTAGCCCAGATGGGAACAGGAGCAGACTCAGTTGAAGCCTCTGTTAAGATCTAACTGCTATTTTTACTTGGAATGGAAGGGAGGGGTTAAAGAGAGTTAAGAAAATAGAAATGGGCAGTATAGCCTTTAGCATGCCTGAGAACCACAGATCTCAAAGATTCCTTAGCAGATGCTCTATCAGCTGGGAGAGCTGCAGGCCCTTTTATCCCTCTCAGAGCTTTGTTTATACATCTGGGACATGAGCTGGTAGCAACAAACCTCCAGGGGCAGCTGAGATCAACTAGCAGCTGTATAATACTTCTGGCCAGGCTTATTTATATCAGTGGTAGAAGCAGCCCCAGTCTGAACTGGGGTCACATTCCACCCCACTGCTTTGCCATGCCAACAGATGGGAGGTAGCAAGTGTGGAAGGAATAGGACCCCTTGAAGATCCTCAATTCATTCCATGCCTAGTTACATAGCTACAGAAGACCTGGGGGAGGACATGGTTAGAAGAGGCACTGCAGGTACTTGCACTATATTAACTTACTGTCACGCTCTCAAAGTCCTTGGAGTCAAGTATTTTGTGACAAAGTTAGCCTATTTTGTACACACAGATGCTCAGGTACCAAGAGTTAGCTTTTTAGGTATCTTGAGCACCTAGCCTAGATCTCAGATTGGCTAAATACTTTCTATCCTAAGAGGTGGAGAGGGAATGAATATACATTCACCTCCACAAAGGAGTCAGTTAGCATGCTTGCAACACAAGCTTCTCTTCCATTGCCAGCTCTCATAGCAATCCATTTAAAATTAAAAGGCTCTAGAGAGGGGACAAGCAGCATCTTAAATGATGTAACTTGCAAAACACCTGGAGATCCTTCAGCTGGAAAGCTACATAGACATACACTATTATTACCATGTTATAAAATTCACCCTGGAAGTAATTCTGGGCAGCCTTTTGGTATCCAACCACTAATCTATAATAAAACAAGCAACAACTATTCAGCTGCGGTTTGACTTGCAACCCTCATTTGGATTAAGCAAAATGTTAAACAATACATGACCAAATACTGCCTGTGGTTAAGTCTAAGATTGTGTAACTGTTTCTTCTCCCTTCAGTTTTCTTTCTATATTTTTTCACCTAGCTCTGTGCAGCAACGAATGTGGATTACAGCCGCTGCAAGCTGATGGCAGGTTACTCTTTGCCTCACGTAGAATAACTCTACTAGAGTGATTAAAGATATGTATATAAAGCTATGTATAATGATGGGCACTTCTTGGTGTCATGGCACTATCACAACCTACCTGACCCCCTACTTAAGGTATTGAAAAAATCCCACCTCTTCAAAATAGACATCTTGGGCAAATTTGTGGGACCTTTTCAATACATTTATTTACCTGAACCTGCCTGCTCCTTGTAGTAGTAGCTACACATACCTGAAATACACAGTAGTACTGTAGTAGTGAGCTCCAGGCAAAGGGCTGAAACAACTTGGGGACCTTAAGTACACTATACATTTTAATGTGACCATAACTATTTGTTTGAGTTTTGTCTTGTATCTACAGCTCTTCCTCACAAAAGCCTTCCTTTTCTTCCCACTAGACATGTTCCAGACAAGGGAACGTTCTTAATCTGATATTAGGAAATTAAACCAGAAAACACTGCCTGAGTAAGATCTAAATGATTCCTGGGTTATGGTAGTAAATTTTACCATAATGTTTGCTCAAAATAATCCTTCTAACACTTACAGTTAAAATACCAACTTCTTGAAAATCAACTTTTTCCTTTGACTTCTTGCATCTGTTGTCTGTTTACCCTGCCAAATAAACACTCTTACTCTTTGCTGGGCGAGCCAATTGAGATAAGGACAGAATGTACTGCTTTGAAGACCTGGAGATAAAATTTGATTGCCTACCTTATTTGCCATCTTCTGTCTTTCCCTGGAAAGGATTATTACTTACAGGCACTATGCTTTTCCAGCTGAATTATCAAACTCTTAGAAATTCACTTATTTTTTCCCCTCTCCTTAGCCACCATGAGAGGTTTTGGCTAGGTTACTATTGTATCTGTTGGGAAAAGGGATAAGCAGAGCTCTAGTGAGTAAAGAAATCTTGGTTTAAAATACAAATTGGAAACTTGGAACCATGTTGTATTTAAAGTAAAATCTAACCATGTTTTATTAAAGAAAAGTAAGATAATTTCAGGAAAGAATTCCACCAAATGCTGTTCTCATCTGGCTGGTGAACAAAAAAAACAAAGTCAAAAGGCCCAAAACCTGGCTTGTGCTATAGCAAGGACATCCCCATACACACTAGAGAACACAGGAGCTGGTCTGAGGAAGTAAAACACATGGAAACAGAATTAAGTGGAACCTACATCAGTCACTCTTGGAAACAGACTCAAGCACTTCCCAGGCAACTGCATCAATTGCTGGTAGTGCATTTTCTATCTGCAGACAGTTACCCGTACAAACAGCATCTCAGATTTGCTTAATTGAACTGTAGCCTTCTTTTCTTGGGAACATTTTAAACATCTTAAAAGCCTCTTAGCCAGAAGGATAAAGGTACTGGAGCAAACCCCAGCCTTTTTCTATATACAAACTGACAAGATCACACCATCAGTTAAAACCAGTTTTGAACATTTAATAAAAACTCATCCTAGAAATCCAACTTTCTGCCGTGACGTCCCCAAGCTCTCTTCTTCATCCAGAATCTTCTGAAGGGCCACGTGCAACGCCTTGCCTACTTTTTTCCCCGTCTGCAATGCAAAAGCAGCAAACTGAATCTGAGACATACGCTTATTAACAGGAAGACAACTCTCACAGAACGTTTCCTTTTGACAAATATTTTCCCTTCAATGATTCATATACACCAGCTGGTGTAATAAAAATATGCTTTTAATTAAGAAAAATAATGGCAGTGGAAGTTTCATTTTAATTTGATTCAGATTCAGAAAAATCTACACATAAAGGCAGTGCTCACACTGATCAGAAAAGTGTTCCATGATCATTAACACTAGATCTGTGCAGTGCCTGACCACCCAGGAATACCAATTAAATTCACATCAAGCACAAGCACACATTCAAATTAGGCAGCATATTTGGAGAAGGACTTGCGGGTGTTGGTCAATGAGAAACTGAACATGAGGCACTTCAGTGTGTGCTTGAGCATAGAAAGCCCTCCGTCTTATGGCCCTACTAGACCTTTCCAAGGGTTTCCCTGAATGACCTGAAAGTGACTCCATACAGAGATGAAGAGAGTGCAGCTCTCCCTAGAGAGCCACAGACTAAACTAAACTGAGTTTATTAGCACCAAAAACTATGCAACAACTATCCAAAAACTATATTATGCAACAAAACCTGTGCCCGCCATACAAATGGCCACAAAGCTCTGTGTCACCTCTTGACGACAACTGCCAACATCATGGGCACACAGACAAGGTACATTTCTCATCAAAGAATCAGGTGACAGAATATGGCCCAGAATATAGGCCAGACTTTGGAGAGGTTATGGCCAAAGGAAATATGGGAAGAGCTTTAATGCAGCTGGGTAGCTGTCCATCCTACACACTCTTGAGTCATGCTAAATAAAGGGGAGAATATGGAAGCACTGTTACAGATCTACACTGGGACAATGATCACAACAGCAGTCTGGAGTCCTGAGAGGTGATACACATCCTTCTCAAAAGCAGGACAACATCACACACCAGGTCAAAGTGAACGGGTACTGAGCAGAGCTTTAGTACTGACACAATGACATTGCCACCTTACTCCTGCTTGCCTCCCTTATGGCTTGGATCATGAACTCAGTAATGCTGACAGTTTCCCAAACTTTCCCATGAAGCTGCCTTCCTAAGAGATTTGTCCAAGACCATCTGTTCACCACCACGCAGGCAGAGCTGAACACCCTCTGACATGCAGCCAAATCCTTATGGAATGGAGGTGTCAAGCAAGGGTTACACAGCTCCTCCACTGGACATTCCCAGGCCTTTTTGTTTTTCTTGGTATCCTAACCAGGATGCCGAGTTTGAGGCAGGGCCAAAAGGATAATGTTTGACCTCCCAGAAAGCATCTTGTTTTATCCCTCCCTCCTCCAAGCTGCTCAACACCCACAAGGGAAGACTTCTTCCAAAGCAAGTGAGAGTCACCACAACTCAGCTTAAGCTTCTAGCTCCTTGCACCACAGGTAGGGACAAGTTCACTAAAGCTCTTCAGCAGAGTAAGGCAGTTTCAACATTTCCCAGGGTTACCTTCTGTGCACATCTGACCAGTGTTTAGATGAGCATTACAGAATCCCAAGCACAGCCTTTGGGGGCAGGCTACGCAAGGCAACTGCACAAGTCTATTTCCTATTTAGGGCTCAATACAGAGTGAAATTAGTAATCAGCTGGCTCTGACCAAAGCAGCCACCTCTTTGTAACAGCCCTAGGCCCAAAACTTCAAGCCTTCTATGACAGAGTTAGAACTGGATTTGAAATCCATCAAGGAAGAGAAATCAGATGTCCATGGGAAGTTTGGTTTCTTTAGGATGCCAGTGGTAACAACTCTACCATGCTAAAGGGGTGACATCTCTGAATGCAAATAAAAAGCCCACTGACACTACCAAGATTAGCACTCTGATCTCATGAAACAGTTGATATATACTCAGCATGTAATTTCCACTTGAGACCGACTGCTTTCAAAATTGGCTCCAATTTCTGCATTCCTCAATACAGCCAAGCTGAAACTAGTTCTGGATCTCTAAGAAACAGAGCCAGTTTGCAGTACTTAGTTTTCATTCTTACTCCAAGTTCAAACCCCATTTCTGTCTCATGTTCAAGGCCAAATATGAGAATTTATACTGGAGAACAGATTCAAAAAGAGCCCGAAAGAAAGGTTTAAAATGGAATTCTTATGTGGATGTGAACAACATCTGGGTACTAGTATTTTCAGGGAGGGCAGATTAGAAACCCAGTAAAGGAGCAAAGAGAAAAAAAAAAAAACAGTAAAATGAGAACAGTAAGTTTATCACAAAAAAACTGAGCTCTGCTAGGACAGAACACCATACACTGGCAATTCAAAGTACCACTCTATAGAGACTACTTCTATAGAGACTTCACCACACAATGAGAGAGGGAACATGTTCTTTAAAAATACTCTCAAAGTTTATCAACTTAAGCTTTATAGTCTTACAGCTGTGAAGTACCTATCTCAAACAAACGTGAGTACCACACATTTCAGGTATCTACAAGTTCTGGCTATCAGCCCTTCATAGTAGATTCTGTTTCACAGGGTCTGTGACCTTCAGCACTTAATCGAAGCACAAAGATCTCAGCTCTTCAAGTTCTTGCTGCAGCTTTTCATATACACAAGTTCCAGTTCATCCAAGACAGTAACTGCTTAAAACTTACCTCCATCATTTCAAAGATACTTTCAGGATCCAGGCTGCCCCTCCCCACTTTCTTTATAGAAGTCAGGGCGCCTTTATTGGTCACAGAAACAAGCAGGCTGGCCAAAGAACAGGCTTCTTCCTCGAGGGTAGCATCCACCACATGCCTATAGCCAATCTGGAAGTTAGTGACGACATATTAGTTGGCAATTGTCTAAGTTCTTTACTAAGATGTTAAACTGTGAGTGGTAGCTCTGGTAGTTATCTATAGCTTCCCATCCTAATATCATGTGACTTCTAGTAGCGGTCAGGGACTGACTTGACAGCAGAATATTTAAACAGCCTCTGACTCCAAATTGCACGTACGTAAGAGAGGTGAGATAAGCACGTCACTATTTCATACTGGTTTTCAATCTGACCATCCTTTCATCTATTCCTTTTCTCCCCCAACTCCAAGCATAGATATTCCTCCCCTTTAAGTGAAAAGTGTACATCCTAACACCCAGGCGAGCTCTCACTTCAGCTCTTCTACTGTTTATGCAGCTTGCTTTAAAGAAATGTCAGACAAACTTTCAGGTAACTAAGCAAATGGCTCATTCTTGCAATGGAATGCAAGCGTCCAGCAGACCAACTGCATTAGCTATGTACTATGTATGGAGAAGGAAAACAAAACCCTGCCTCAAAAGGACAGCATTGTACCCATGAAAACGGAGTTCTCTCTCCAGAAACACTCGTCGTGTAACTCCAGGCAGATCACACAACCTCTGCCCCTCACAACAATGACCAGGGATGCTAGGGAGGGACTCTTCATTAGGGACTGTAGTGATAGGACAAAGGGTAACGGGTTCAGACTGAAACAGGGGAAGTTTATATTGGATCTGAGGAAGAAATTCTTTAACGTAAGGGTGGTGAGGCATTGGAATGGGTTGCCCAGGGAAGTTGTGAATGCTCCATTGCTGGAGGTCTTCAAGGCTGGGTTGGACATAGCCTTGGGTGGCATGGTTTAGTGTGAGGTGTCCCTGCCCATGGCAAAGGGGCTGGGACTGGATGATCCTTTCTAACCCTAACTATTCTATGATTCTATGACCGTACTAGAGGATCTGCTGCTCTGGGTACTGAGCAAGAATTAGATGAAAAATAATAAACAATTCTTCTGCATGCTAGAAGATGCATCAAGTAAAAATTGCAGATCTCTGACTCCAAGTCAGAGAGAGAGAAAAATAAAATCTTACTCAGCTCTTCTTATTAATGAGACAAACAAATATATATACAGTGGATATTGACTATATCTGTTGCCTGTAATACAAGTTTTATCTCCAGGGAAGAAAAATGAACAGCAGGTGAAGTTAACAGAAACTGTAGGTCAGGAATTTGTTAGGCTTACTTTGCTTAATGTGACAATTAAGGGCACATTCTCCACATTAAGTCGAATGCAATCGTAAGGGTCATCAGACAGCTCAATCTCTTTAGAGCCTTCTTCATCCTCCAGAACACGCACTTTGGGTATTCTGTGGAAACAAAATGTGCACAGTCATTGCCAGAACAGGTAAGGAATACAGCTGTCACACATCTCAACTCTGGGAAGTGCCCTTTCCTCTAAATGAGGCTAAATGTGTAGGAAAAAAACTCCAGAAAGTCATCAAAGTATTAATAACTCAAACCCTGAGACTAGGAAGAAAATATTGGAAGCGGGAAGATACCTACAATAAGGGCATCAGATTTACTTCAGCCAAACCTTTGGATTATGAAGTGGTTTTTACACTAATATACGGGGAAATGTTCTTCTGGAATTTGCACAAATCAATTCTGAATAATTCTTCATCCATCTACCTGGATGTACCAGACAGAAATTACCAAGATTGAATCCTTTCATACTGTGGTTCCCAGCCTTGCAGACAACAGTAAAGTTGACAGAATTACAGCAATTGCCATGCTTGCCAAAGCTGTGACATCAGTAACAAATACAAGTAGTGAAGCTGTTCAGGAAAGAACGACACTAAGGAGACTTGGGCTAAAGGGAAAAGATGACATTAGTAATAATCTATTTCTTTGGTGAGATGGGAAGACTGGCGAGATATTCTTTAAGAGGCATAGACTCTACTGTTCTAAGGACAGACACACACAGGCAATAACCAGGGCTAAAAACCCAGGCACAAATCCAAGAGATGCTTCCGTTTCAATTGTGAGTGATGAGCTCTTGTGCAAATGAGCTTGTCAGGCTCCTTACCAGTGGTACATATATTGTATTGGTGATAGCCATTTAATGGGAGCTTTACAGGATGATTTAATGCAGCTTTTTTAGCATAATGAATAAAGTAATTTAAAGCAATTTACTACAAGATGGTACCTCCAGTAGCCAAGAATGTCAGCATCTCATATACTCTCATTTATCCAGGTGCCCACTAGGATGGAGTACTGAGACACTTGGCTGTATGAGCCAGTAGAACCTACACGCCATAATACTCTCACTCTTACATGTTTGCACTTGAAAACAGAATGTATTTCAAGCCATCCCTAGGAAGCTAACTTCACTAACCACGTGGAATGTAACCACAACGTGGTTTCCTATTAGTACTTTTACAGTCGTGCTGTGTTTTATAACTACACTCTGGAGGTTAAATTGTTTTACGCATTCTGTATCAAATCTCTTTTAAAGGAGGAGGAGGTAGGGACTGATTTAGTGAACATTCCCCCCTGCCCAACACAAAGTGATTTTTTGTTGTTCCCTGGAAGAGTATCTTAGCTATTTGTTGCTCAAAGTCCTAGAAGCAAGTACTTCATAACAGCTAATCCTGCCTCAGTGAGAACAAATTGCCCACAAGCCTGAGCCAAGCTAAAATTCAAACTTTCAGTACACAGAACAACTGGAATGTGTTCTTTTTCCTGAAATGAAATTCAAAATGCTTTGAAGCTCACTGGAAATGCATTAAAGCCTATTTTCAAGTTTAAAATACCCCATCAAAACCTGATGGAATAAAGTCACAAAGTGACTAACCTTCAAGCTGCCCAGAACAATGGATAACATTGGACAACAGCCTAGACAAGAAGCGGATATGCCAGAGCAGTGTTTAAAAAAGAAGGAATATTTCAGGAAAACCTCTGAGATCAAGCCATTTTAACTCCATCCTAAACCAGCTGTGAAACCAGAGCAATGCTCAGTGCACAAGAAAAAGTTGCCAGAATTAATACCTGAAAAAAGCCTGCAAAGAACTGTTTGGCCAAGAACAGACGAAAAAGTATAAATTTGAGCTACTACAGAGGCAGAAAGACAAATGACCCAACACAAGTATCACAGTTGCATAAAAGTGGGGTGTATATATACATATAAAAACTAGGCACAGAGTGCAGCACAAAGTGTTTCCAGAAAACAAGATATCTCCTCACCCAGATTTCCCTCAAGAACCAGCTGTACACGTTTACTTTGCAAACAATGGCAATGGAGCTGGTGCAGGGCCTGGAGCACAAGTGTGATGAGGAATGGCTGAGGGACCTGGCGGGCTTCAGTCTGGAGAAGAGGAGGCTCAGGAGGCACCTTATCACTCCCTACAAGTGCCTGACAGGAGGTTGTAGTGAGGTGGGGTTGGTATCTGCTCCCAAGGAACAAGGGACAGGATAAAAGGAAACAGCCTCGAGCTGCACCAGGGGAGGTTTAGAAGGAGCTGAGGAACAATTCCTTCCCCAGAGGGTGCTCAGGCATTGGAACTGCTGCCCAGGGCAGTGCTGGAGTCACCATCCCTGCAACTGTTCACACACCATGTATATGAGGCCCTCAGTGCCATGGGTTAGTGTTGGACTTGGCAATGCTAGGAACGGTTGGACCCGATGAGCTTAAAGGGCTTTTCCAACCTGGTTGATGCTGATTCTGTTCACTTTTCTATTTCAATTGCTGCAACTAATCAGGGCAGAAATGTGTACAGCAGGACTTAGGCCACATAATGAACACTGCAGACCCAGGTTTTACAACTACAAACCAGTTCTCCTCTTGGAAGGAGGCATCAGCTCCGCCTCCACCATGCTGCCTGGCAAAAAAAACATGACATCTGTGAAGCTATTATGTTACAAACTCTAGCTTTTGTAACTTGCCTGCTTTCCGTTGCCTTGGTTGCAAGTAGGCACATTCCACAGGATCAAGATTAATGCTAAGTCCTAACTTAGCTACTTGCACATTTTGCAATATCTGGCAGATGAATCTAGCCTCAAGCACCTTGGAGACAGAAAAGAACAAAGTTTGATATCTGCTACCTTTTGCATGTGATCCTGATATGTATTTTTTAGAACACAACAGTACAAAACTTTGAGGAGTAAATGTTCCCTCTAAAACAGTCCTGTCTGTTGTAGACAGATTATGAAAGGCAAGTATGTCTCAGAAGCAAACATACGTGGAGTCCAGAACACTTAATCTGAAGTGATCTTCAAACTGGCATCTTGTCTTGCTTGGACAGTAATATTTCATGGAGAGTGGGCAGCTACTTTAAACAACCTTAAGTCAATCCAAACAAAACTTAGTAGGAACAAATGGAAAGGGAGCAGGATAGTGAATGAGGACAACAGGTTTTCACTTCAAATTCCACCCCTCGAATTTCTGAGGTGATAGGAGATGAGATGTACTAGCCGCTCACATCAATAGCTGGGATTTATACAGCTAAAAAGTCAACAGGCTCCCCACTGTGTCATATTGTACCACACTGTGATTTGATACCTTCCAAAAGACACTGAATGCTTGCCCATAGATCAGATTATATGAAGGCTACAGTTGTCAGAAGAATGAAAATAAAGGAGAACCATGAAAATAATTTCTGGGAACACGCTGCCCATGTTCCCAAGGCAACAGATTTTCTTGCTTTATTTAATTACTTTTATATGATACCCTCTCTTTATTCAGGATTTGGATTCTGGCTGACATAAGGAAAAAAAGACCTATTTATCTTGTAAATAAAGCACATGTCTTAGATCTGCAAAACACCACAAGGGAGCAACTATTTTTACTGTATGACTTCTGCATCCTGGCAGCTCACACAGACACAGGCATTTCTTCCTTCCAGTGCACTGTCAACCATGTTGTTGACAGCGAAAAGTTAACTTGGTTAACATGGGAAATTTCTCAGCAATATACACAAGCTGTAGTCTCAGATGGATTCTCCCTTATTCCCTTTTAAAGTGTTTCTAACCTGATATACTGCCTGCCTTCAAAGGTGTCTTTTCCTCTTCTTGCATGTAGTTTTCCAGCTCTAGTACCATGTGCCGATTCCCTGATGAATAAGCTGGAGCTACACTGGTGACTTTAGAATATCTCTAATTTACAGCTGAAGAACCATTTGAAAACACTTTCAAACCAATATATATTATTGAATATTACATTATTGAATGTTCTCTATATATATATTAAAAATGTTATTGAATGTTTTCATTAAAACACACACACACACAGAGCACTTGTATCATTCATTCTACCAGATTTTGTTCTTTCATTCTCTGAATTCAAATGCATGGGGTGAAGTTCTTTTAAAGACAAATTATTTCCCTCTCCTCACAGTCTCTCTCTACCATCTTTTCCTTAGTTTTAAAAAGAACTCTAGACTAACAGTTAATGAGAAAGAACATCAGAAGTGAAAAATCACACTTTGTTTTTAGTTACAAATCAATAGTCACACTGACAGAGAGCTTCTTACTCAGGAGCATCACACATCAGTAAATTCTCCTTGTTTTAAACCTACAAGGCATCTACACAAAGGCCCCCAATGACTTGCAACTAAACTATATGATCCAAGACAATTTTTGGTGCATCTTGCTACAGATATATAGTTATATTGTGAGCCTAATTGTGTATATAATGCAATAAAACACTTGATTCAGTTTCTAATATCATTAGTTCCCATTACTTGCATGCAAACGGACTGCTTTGTACCTGAATGCAAGTTGCCTTGTATTTCTTACTTGAATACTAAAGCATCAAAAATTATTAGCTCGCAGAGTACTTCTCTTCCCCTTCCCATGACACTTTCATTCACACAAAAGAAGATCTGTGCTTTACCTTGTGTTAAAGAGAGCTGCCTTCACTGCGATAGAGATTGCATCAAAGAGGTTCCCACCACATACCAGTAACTGGGGAGACAAAAAAGAAAACCAGGCAAGTGCCTTTAAACCAAGTCTTTACTTTACTTTAACCTACTTGAAAAGGCACAAAAATAAGAATCAGAGCAGATTTTGAATACGCAAAGTTGTCTTTAAAGCCTGTCTGTGAAAAGAAACAGATAGGAAATTAAGACTTCAGCTAACTGTATTACACATGCAAAACAGAAGAGTTAATGCACTTCAGAATAAAATCTAATAATAGAAGCTGAAATGAAACCACTGTTGTTCTTATTCTTCTTGTGCTGAGGCTCGGAACTAGACTTGACCAGCATACTTGTTATTAACTCACCACATTCATTCTTTAATGTTAAATAAAGGCAATCCATTTTCTGTCCTTTATTTCAAAGAGGAAGAGTTTTAAAACATCAACTGGAAAACCCAATTGGTAGAACTGTTACTGAAGAAGCAGTGCAAATTGTCACCCACAACACGGCATAAAAAAAAATAGATACTGAAGGTCTAGTTAGGATGGCACATCGTGATTTAGCCTCTATTCTTTATGGAAATGGAATCATCAGCAGGTTTGTCTTGTAGCTGAAAAAGATCTAAGGAAATCCTGATGTCACATTCTACTTGTTGGCAACACTGTCATTTGAATCAAAGTGTGGAGAGGCCAGCTTCTCATGAAGACCAGGAAAAGAACAGAGAACAGCAGCACTGAACACTAGATAAGAATGAAGGGCTCCCATAACCACTAATACCATCTAGGCTGACAGATACCTCAAAGACATATGTGGCCATAGCTTAGGGTGAGATCTCTGCAAAGCTCCACTCCGAGCTGCCAGTACTATTCTACAAACACACACATCCCCACCAAGCATTTGAAACTACTTCAGCTAGAACGTAACAGGTGCTTCTACATTACATCCAGCTATGTTGTATGAGAGCAAAACCAGTTTTGCAACATTGATTGCACTGACTGATCTTCAAAATCTACTTTAGAATGAGATAAACTCCTGTGCTGGGAGCAAATCACAAATCACATGTTCTGGAAAGACTGTTTATTTTTATGAAAACAGACTGAATTCTGTAAAAAGAATGACAGAAAGTTGGGATAGAAAACCGAATAGAAAGGTGATTGGATTATTTCTCTGCAAACAGCTGCAGGATACAGAGAGGTTAACTTGCCACTTTCAGTTATTGGATTTTACTGGCTAACACAATAATCCCCACAGTATCTTTGTTACTAAAACACAATCATGGGATGTGCCTGCACTGTTGCTAGGCTTATGTTCAGGCTGCTATTCTGATGCCTTATCTGTATTACAGTGGCACCTACAGGCTAAGAACACAGCCTGTATCAAGCATGGTATGAACATTCCTCCAAGAAGTAAACGGAAGCATCTTGTACTGAGAGCCCACACTTCTTTAATTTGCTCTTCTTAAGAACTAAGAAAATCTGCACAACTGTGATCTATGGGAAGCAAAGCAGTATTTGGAAAAGACTGCTTTTAATTTACTGATATGCAAATGAAAACATTAGTTGGGATGGAAAAAATGGAAACACTGTAGAAACATTCTTATTCATAGAATCACAGAATAGTTAGGGTTGGAAAGGACCTTAAGATCACCTACTTCTAACCCCCTGTCATGAGCAGGGACAACTCCCACCTAAATCATGACACCCAATGCTCTGCCCAACAACGAAGTTTTTCCTCCAAAAGGACAGATTTCTAGTATTTTTTTTCCCAACTGGAAGGAAATACAAAAGATGAAATCCTCTAAGGGATGCTCAGTAGTGAACTGCTAAAATTTCAACTAAACCTAAGGCACCTCCTCAACACACAATGTACTGTGATTGGGAATGGAATGAAGAGACTGGAGGGACTGCACACTTTGATTTTCCTTGTGCAGCACAGCAAGCTGCTGGGGCAAATTACATGAAGAAGGCTACATATAAATATATGTATCTCAAATATCTTTTTATATATATACATATATATGTATCTCACACCATCAAAAATGCCTAAAAGCTTATCTCAGACATCAGTGGCTTAGAAGGGAAAAGAAATTGAAGGAAAGACAGAGAAGAGAACATACTTTGTGTATCTCCACATTCATGAGCAGTCCTTTGGAAGTGGAATGCCTTCTATTATTAAGAATGGGTGTATTTTGAAAAGTGAATGCATATATATATTCTTGACCTTTAATATGTGTGTCCTTATGTTTGCAGCTTTGGGGTGTCTATAGCTGAAGTTCTTTTCTTTCCAGTTTGACTGTACACAGTCATAGCACCTCCCAAGTACACTGACTGCCAGACAATATCTGAGAGGTGTTTTTAACTGATAATACTGTGCAGAAGACACTTTACTGGGGTTGTGTATCTCCAGTTAGATTCTTCCTGTGGTTTTGCCGTTTGGAATAAGAGACCTGAAACCATGTACCTTCCCACCTGACCACAAAATACCATTTTCAGGCGAAAGAGTTTAAGCCTTAAAGCTGTCATAAAACTCCAACTTAAGTATGTAACACAAACACCAGTATGAAGAATTTAAAGGAATTCTGAGGGAAAACATCAAAAGGCTAAATAAGCACTGTTACATTTAGAATCTGACTCCCTTAAATGCTGAATGACTTATGTTTTATATCAGTGTGTCATACTTTCACCATGTACTATTAGAATTTCATACGAATGATTCAGCAATGTCAACTTCTCTATAGATATCAAGTACTTACATCAAGTATATCCTATCACAGCTGATATAAATTCCTTTAGAAAATGAAATAGTGCAGAAACCTCAAAAATGTGAAAAATACAGAGGCCTAGGGTAGAAAATAAAAATGAGAGGGACACCATAAAGAGTAAGAGAAAATGTTAACAGTATCTTCTTCTAACGGTACCAGCAGCTCCTTGATGGCTCACACACAAAATCCCTGCAGAACATGACATTTAAAAAACCTCAGTGTTTAGAGTCCTAATTATGAACCTACGAAGTATCTTTATTGACACTGTCAACAAAGCTAAATGTAAAATGCATCACATAACTTAGGTCTTGACATTCATGGCCAAGTTGGACTGAGCTTTGGGCAATATGGTCTAGTGTGAGGTGCCCCTGCCCAAGGCAGGGGGTTGGAACGGGATGATTTTAAGGTCCTTTCCAATCCAAACCATTCTATGATGCAACCAGTAGCATAAAAATATCAAGACTTTCTTTCTCTGTAGCTGTGGATAATCAACAAATTCACCCAGAAAGAATCAAATACTGACCAGTTACACCTCATACAAAAGCTATCCAGGACTACTTCCGCAGCAGTCAGCTTTATGGAAGTCTTTGTTTATGCAGGGTTTATGCAGTGTTAAGCAATGTGTTGCTTAAATAAGCACAGCATTTAATATTCTGTACCTCTGCTTGTAATTACATAGTAACTAAAGGCCCCAGTGTGATTTCCCAGAACTAACGCCTCAATCTCTATTAAAATATGCCAAGCTCCCAATAAGCCAGTGACTAGGACTTTTAAAGCACTCAGCAGTGGCACATATTTGATCATTCTGTATGAGCATTAAGTCACACATGGTGGTCTGTACCATATCTACTATAATTAGGCTAATGCTACTGCTTTTTAAACGCCTAATGGACTACTTTTCACATTCATTTAGGTCTTAGTCTAATGTTCCTGTTTTGTTAAACAAAACCCGGTATTTGTTTTTCCAATACAGCTTAGCATTCTGCAAATCATTTCATAGATGTTAATGGACTCCTGTGAATAAACTCCCTCAACGCATTTTCAGTTACAAATTTGAGAAACAGAAACTCAACTTTGGACCAATTAAGACTTGGCATTAACACTAAGGAGAGTCTGACCTGCAGACTTCTATTAAATTCCCATGACAGAGTGCTTTAGATATAGCACAGTCTGGAAATTGAGCTGCTGCATGCACAAGATTTACATGCATAACATTCGGGTTGCATTTTTTAAATGAGAATAAATACACAGTTCCTCTTCTACATTCAATACATGTATACAACTTCCACCAGAAAGTTCCTAAGGTCAAATGCTAAATTTTGCCAGAGAAGTTTCTACTGCACTTCATAGAATTAGTAATGATAGTAGGGCAAGGAGGTAGAGAGGAAGAACAATTATGTTAGGGCTAACATACACACATGCTAAATGTAATTTAGTTCTATCTAGCTTGGAAAACAATAGCTTTCTTTAGCAGCAATTTCCTTGTCAGTTTAAGATTACTGATTTTTATGAGACAGATTTGGAGTATTCAGTAGTTTATTAGCTCTGCAGTGAAGCAGCAGCATTAAGAATAGAAAAAAGAGCAAGGAGGAAGTAGTGATTGTATCTAGACTTCACAAGAAAACAGCCATCCATGCTGTGAAGCATTATAACATAATATGACTTCTTATACGAAAATACACATAGTTATGATAAGTCAATCAGTGCCTTGAAAAACCTCCATCAGTCTTAGTTTTCATTTTCTTACTTACCAACACATCAACATAGAGAACCCAGCAGTGCTCTCTGGCATTAATACAAAGTGATTTCAAGTCTACAGTGTTCTCACTGCTAAATACTGTGTAGAATGTACTTGTTATCTCTGTGCCAAGTTCTTCTCCTCCCCGGCCTTCAAATTCAGGAGTAGCATTTGCAGAACTAGATAAAGAAAGAAAACATACTTTCACTTCTGAAGCAGCCAATACGCAAAGAACATTCCTTAAATATAAAGCATTAGGAATACCTAAGGATTTCTTTGTACAATAAGCACCTTATCTGTGAAGAAATTGTTTCTATTTTGCATAAGGAATGTCTTGATGCAGATAATATACCTACATTTTGCTACAAACTCTAATGCTAATTAAATTCCACTATCCTCAATTTAAGTTACAATACTGAAGTTGGTGAATTCTCTCAGGGATTATTTCTTAAACACTGTTTTCTATCACCTCAGCCCTTTCAAAAATAAAGAAGTGAGAGAAATCTGTATGAAGTTCAGAACAGCTAACAAGACAGCCTGTTAGAGCTGAATGTTAAATTAATAACAGGGTGGCTAAGAGGCGAAAGATGCGATGATGTGACAAGTAGGATATGCTTTATTTTCCAAGCTCCATGACTGCCTGACCTTAATTGGTTATTTCTTTAGTGAATGTACTCTCTGCTATCAAGCTCATTATTTTCAGCAACTGTAGCTTAGGGAGAGCAGCAACTAAAAACCACTTTTTCCAGAAAGGATCTGGCAAAAGCGAGTGCTTTTCACTTCCCTGATTCCAACATAGTAACAAACTTTGTTTACAAGCAGTCATGCAAGAAAGTCCTTCAGAGCTGGGTCTTGTACATAACTAAGAGCAAAACAGAACAATTAAGAATAAAAGATAACAGGCCTATAAAACAAAGTTTCCACCACCAAGTGACAGTGAAATAGAGCAGAAATGTGCAGAAGTGCATATATAGCAAATTAACAAATATGCTGAACTCAACCTCTGGTTTATAGAGAAGGCAAAAGCATTCTCAAGCAGTGGACTGGTGACACACAGAGCAGATCTTGGTTTTAAATAAACTTGTCAGACCTTTGCAAATCAATTTCTCATTATAGAACATAGGAAAGCTGGTTATTCCATAGGAGTAGTTATGATACGTTCAAAATCTAGAATAGCAAAGCCTTGTATTCTCCTGGCTGGGCACCCCCCAGTGCTAGTTTCTCATGTATGTTTTCTGTATATATGATGACACACAATTTTAGCTCTTCCAACAGGCAGGCTGCAGGAACACACACATACAGCATAAAACAAAGTCTTAGAATATAATCCCTTAAAAAAAATCCACAACTAAAGATCCACATTACCTAGGTATGACTTAAACCATCAAATGAACTATATCAACAAGGTTTAAACTCAAACAAGGGAAGTTCAGGTTACATATAAGGAACAAGTTCTTCTCTCAGAGTGCTGAGGCGCTGGCACAGGGTGCCCAGAGAAGCTGTGGCTGCCCCATGCCTGGCAGTGTTCAAGGGCAGGTTGGATGGGTTCTTGGAGCAATCTGGTCTAGTCCGAGGTGTCCCTTCCTATGGGGCAAGGGTTTGGAACCAGATGATCTTATGGTCCTTTCCAACCCAAACCATTCTATGAATCTATGTCTGCAGAGCCTGTAAGCTTACATATATAATTGCCTATTATTCTTACATCCAAGAATTACCTCAGAGTATTTCTCCCAACTTGTTCTTTTGCAGAACTGATGAAAACTCAAAATGCCAAGAGCTACTGGATTTTACAGAAATTATATGCTGCTACTATAAACAGACAGCACTATACATGCTTTTTAAATAAATTACTGCCAATTCACCACTGATCTGTGCTTCCAGACAACACTTGCCACAGAAACAGACACTACAAGTATGACACACAGTAATATCGGCCACCAATTTTGTAAGATAGGACCATATCTAAGTATAACTTAATTCTGGAAGCATGCCCAGTCAGGTCTTCAGGTTGCATTAAACAAGCACTTACCCACAGAAGTAGCTTTTATGTAAGTTATTCTGTTTAAAGTATAGTTACACAAGCATTATGATTCCGGTAAGTTGAAAAGAACTATACAAACCTCAAGCTATACCTCATTATTATTTCTAAACAGAATTTTAGCAAATGTTATATTTTTTAATTACAAAGAGATGATTTCTTTGACAGTTAGAAAGAAGAACATAAGACTCTATTGGAATATCACTGCAAATGCATCTTAATTCCATTATCCTTTTAACACTTCAGTTCCTTGCAATCCAAGCGAAATAAAAATTAAGGTACTATTACATTAAATATATGGTAAATACTGCCACCTAATGCTGACAGATTCTTGCAGTAATTTATACTGAATAACATTTAAAAAAGGGTTGTCTAGCACACTAGTAAGAGAAAAAGACAAAACATTTGGTTTATGGAGCACAGAAAGAACTTAGTAATGGCCAGATAGAGCACAGAATTTCTACTCCCACCCAGAATGTAATTTTAAGTACTTTCAAAACCTTTTCAGTGTCACACTGCATAACAATCAAGATTCTTCAAGCATAATGATGCTTCTACCACAGAGCTCTACTGAATTTCAAAACTGATGCTGTTACAGCCAAAACTTTCCTCTTTCAGTAGTTAAGCACTCCCCATTTGTTGCTCAGGCCATTAGAGAATCACAGGATCAGTTACTAGGGCTGGAAAGGACCTCTGAAGATCACCTAGTCCAACCCCTGCCAAGGCAGGTTACACAGGAACATAACCAGAAAGGTTTGGAATGTCTTCAGAGATGGGGACTCCAGAACCCTGCTGGGCAGCCTGTTCCAGGGCTCCACCACCGTCAGTGTAAAGTTCTTCCTCATGTTTCAGTTTATGCCCACTGCTCCTTGTCCTGTCACTGGGCACCACTGGAAAGAGTCTGGCACCATCCTCTTGGCACTTGTCTTTGAGATACTGATCTGCATTGATGGGATCCCCTCTCAGTCTGCTCTTCTCTAGACTAACCAGGCCCAGCTCCTACAATCTCTCCTCAGAAGAGGTATGCTCCAGACCCCTGATGATCCTTATGGCCTTCACTGGACCCTCTCCAGTACCTCCTCATCTTCTTTGTACTGAAGAGCCCAGAAGTGGACACACTGCTCTCAATGGGGCCTCACCAGATTGAGTAGAGAGGGAGGATCACCTCCCTTGACTTGCTGGCTATATTCCCCCTGATGCAGAACGATGGTGAAACAGAAGCTGTCAGGTCACTGTCTGAAAAGGGCAGTCAGATAATCCAATCTACCTTCATGAAAAATGTTCTTTATTATGCTCAAGTCAACTTTGTTAATATATCATTAAGCATTAGCCTGAGGTAAGTGATTACTTAAAAAAAAAAAAAAAACACCATAAAAAAAGTCTATATTTTTGGGTAGGAGAGGTTTAGAAAAATATGAGAATGCACAATAGTTCTTTTTCAATCAAATAACATGGCATAAAGAAACACTGAGGAGATGATGCTGATCATTCTCAACTAAGGTGATATCAACTATACCCATCTCACTCCTCATGGAAGTCAGTCCAGCCTTTGACCTCTGTAGCAACTTTCAGTCACTGTTAACATAAGAAATTAGCATTTCTATATCACTATCAGTCTCCTTTGCTGAGTTTTAAACCCATTTTTTTCTGGTTCTGTCCACAGAAGGCATGGGGAACACACTCCATATCTCTTTGTAACAGCCTTAACATATTTGAAAATCATCATGCCCCTCTTCAGTTTGCTCCCTACTAAACAACTGAACTCTCACAGATTGCATCTTCCAGCCTTCTGATTATTCCTGCTGCTTACTTCTGAAAGTATTAGTATTAATATATTATACTCTACAAAGTAAGTAATCGTAACAGATTCAGTTAATGAAACAAAAGCTTGCAGCTATTTTCCTGGTATACAAGGGTTTCCTTACACAGAAAATATTCTTCACTTAAAGCTGTATTTACTTCTATCAACCAATACCAGATTTCTACTCTTCTATTAAAAGAGCCATACAATCATTTTAAACAAGAAGGCAGGTTCACTGTTTTAGACTCAACATTATGTTAACCACCTCACAAATATTCCTCTCCTCCAGAAATCTGTCACAGAACACCACAATTACGAAGCATCTGAACTGCCAAGACAGTCCTAGAAACAGACCTGAATTCAGGTCCAGATGCGTCTTAACTGTGTGGATACAATTATGGCAATATTCAAGCTCATGACACTACAAAGAACTAGGCTAATAAGGGTTTGGATTTAGTCTAGTCAAACTGTTAACTCTACCAATATGGATGTACTGACTCAGGTCTCTGCCTAGCCAAGCACTGTCACCACACTTCCCATCCAAAAGAACATCTGCTTATAGAGTTTGAAACAGTTTTTCTCAAGCCAAGCACCAGATGGTGTTTCCCTCTAAAATCTGAGCTCCATCCCATTCAGCAGAGAATACATATTTAGTGGACGAATTACCCTAAAAAACTGTAAAAACAATTATTTCAAAACTCATTAGTTTGCATCTACAAAGAACACTTCCCATGATAATGGCTTTATGGTAGGAGGGAAGAACAGGAAGAAAGGTTGCTTTGCTGCAGCCACCATTCAAGTGATATCTTCAGTGGCTGTTCTGAAATTTAAGTTGACATATCCCCCACAAAACACAATGGAACAGTATCTGAGGATCAACTGAAAGCATGGTGATGTGGTTGTTCTGCAAGATTGTCATCTCTTATAATTTGGAGAACCATTTCCCAGCTATTCTTATCTGATCAAGGCTCCAATGCAGGCATCCCAAATAGGCCCACTCTCCCAGCTTCAACAAAAGCATTTCTGGCCTTCAGAGTGAAGAAACAGTTGGCCACACTTGGACAAATTCCTTGTTGTCTTAATTCCACAAACAATAACTAACATGCTCAAGGAATTCTGAGGTCTGTTTTTTATTTCTGTTGTTGGTATTTCTCATACTTTGAAAATGATAAATCTTTGCCTCAGTCAAAAAAAGTCAGTATTAGAAGAGCCACAAAACTCTAACATGACAAAAGCAGGCACAGGAATCTTTCAATATCAATGGCCAGGATGACTGTCTTCTCCAGGGCAGTAAAGACACCTCATAGGATATGGACTACCTGTTCTATCACAAGCAGCTTCTGGTATCACAAATCAGTGCCCCAAGAACCACCTCTTCCAGAGACTTGCATTAAAGTCAGTCTCAAAATGAGACTAAATGTGATTCTAGGTTAAGGACTCAGAGGAGAATAAAGAAAAATGGAATTTTGAGCAGAGAATTACATACGTGATCCAGCAAGTGATTATTTTCAGCACTACAAGAAACTGGAAGTTTCAGGAAATAAGCATTTTCAGATAGCAAGCACTGCAGTCCAAGTTTTTGTTATTAATTCCAACAATATAAAAGCCAAGCAGAACACAGAGGAATCCCACTAGGAGATGCAGTGTATCAAACTGCGCTCAGTTACCACCACCCAGTGGTAGCCTGGAAAAGCACCAGATCACTGAGCATCCATTTCCCTTTACAGAGAACAAGCTGCTGCCACTTCACAATTTGTCTTTTGCATCTTTCCGGAGGTTAGAGGTCAAGATCCATCTTGCACAATATTGCTGCACATCCCCATCCCATCTTCTCATGGAGCAGGGATTAACAGAAAATACAGCTTAACATTCATCTAACAAGTTAAAGTTTTTCTAACATTTATTTATGTAGGAAGTGTCACAGAATTGCAACAGCTCCACCAATCACTTGTTTTAGTAAGGAGATGTCCCTGCTGTCAATAGACTTTCTTCACGTAGAAGCCATCAGAAGAAGGCCAGTGCTGCTTAGGATATTTCATACACGAGTGTTACAAAGCAATCAAGTTCATATCTCCTCTAACAGCAGGACTACATTTGAGATCATTTTCCTGTCTGATATTTTTTAAAAAGTAATCACAGGCAAACAATTAACTCATAGGTGAGCCCTTTCCTTTACAGGTTTCCACGGTTAGCTAGGACCTTGAGATGTACAGAAGTAGGCTTAGATAAGGCTGCATAATGTGAGAGATACAAATGTCACGGCAGATATAGCTAGTTAGGTCAGAGACATTACCAGATATACAGTTACTTAGTAGCCCTCATACCTTAGCTTTACTAATGGTGTATTGGTTTAGTGTCAGAGTAGCAACATTTTTTGGTTTTAATAAAAAAAAAAAAAGCATCACATGCAACAGGGCTAAACTGACAGTACCAAGGCTTTTATGAGAGGTTCCTAAAGCAACCTGACTCATGAAAAACAGTTTCAGGAAGTCTGCAAGACATGCATACCATAGTTTCAGACAGCAGACAGTCTGGAATAACATTGAGAAGTCACTATGCTACTTCAAAGCAACCTGAAAATAAGAATCCTCAGTTTTCTTCTAGCTTCCTTTATGACTTGTGCACTATGAAGACTGTACGGCTAAACAACAGTCCTCTTGTAGTACAAACCCCACATATATGATTTAAAACTAATTCAATTTTAGTTAATAAAATACTGATTCACCAATGAATACTATATCCAAATTTTCTAATTCATCTTATATCTAAAGTTTACAGTGAGAATTTTTCTTCTTTCAAAACAAATGGATTTGTAAAAAACACACTTCAAACTTCTGCTGCTTTCACAAAGCAAACCTTTAAGTACAATTAAAATACAGCCTGTATCAGTCAATTCTTTCTTTCTGGAATACTTCACTTTTGAGAGAGATTTTCTGTACTCTATCACTGTAAAAAGCTAACTGCCACTGAAGTAATGAACTCATGTTAAATGCATGTGCAATTGAACCGTTACTCCTTTCCAGCTGCAGTGATGATTTGCAATGTATTTTTTTCTTTAACCTTTTTTTTTTACTCCTTAGCTCCTACTATTTTGCTTATTTTGGGTCTGCAGAACCAGCAGAAAGTTTCTGAACATTCACTACTTTTGAAACATTAACTTGTTTCTATTACTCAAAATCCTTACAGAAGGTTAGTGGAATGAAGGTTATAATCTTCAGAAGAATGGAATTACTCATTTATTCCAAATATCAGATCTATTTCCTCTCTTCTAGTATACTAACCAGTCAACACAGAATTCCAGGTAGCCTTCATCTGGCTTCTCTATCTTTGGTGTCCCCATTTCAGCTTTTACTCCTACCAAGATATCAGTGTTTCCCTGTTTAGAAAGAAAACAACAACACAACAAATGGCACAACTGGAATTATAGTCACAGAACTACTCAATTTAAATGCCTAAACTGATATTTCTACCTTTTAGTTATCTACACTGTTAATTCTATCAGAATGAACTATAAATAAGTTTAGGTTTTGAAAAAAAGAAGAGGCTTTAGCAGGACAATGTTAAGCCTAAGAAGATTCTTCAAATGTTAGTTTTCTCTAGGTTAAAGACACTCTTACCTGTTCTGAAAACAGCTATTTCTGCAAACCTTTATAATACTCTACAGTGCATTTATCTTCTTCACATTCAACACATGCCAGAAGTAGTTTTGCTTCACTCTAAATGAACAGATTTTTTTTTTTCCAGGGATAGGCTCAATAGCGATTTCAGCTTTCAATATTAAATGCTCGATCAGTTCAGACTGAAGACTGCCCAGCTACTTCATAGTCAACATAGATCAAGCAGGTTAAGCCAGCCCAAATGAATTATATAGCCTGGCATTATTTCCTTAACCCAAGAGCTTCAGTTAGTGTCATACACACACACATTATTACACATGCATACACAAGCCCATCTACAAATAGCCACATCTTATCTTAAAACTAGTCATATAAATCAGAAATTTCATCAGCAAAGTACACAATTTCCAAGGAATTTACCTACCAGCTTTACTCTTGCAGATCCACTTGTGTTTGATACAACGTCTGTTTCTACTTCTGCACATCTGTAGTCTTCGCAGCCACGACCATCTACACGAAGATCCTCCTAAGTATGATAAACAATACATTGTGTTTAAGGGAATCAGTAATGAAAAGGAAAAAAAACCGAAAAGAAACAAAAGAAAGAACCTGTGCTTTTAAAGTTTCTTTTCCCTATGCCAAACACAGCAGTAAAAAGGATATAAAAACAACAGCTCTAGCTTCTCACTTAGGAACACAACAGAACCAACTGCATATTTCCATTTAAATCTCATTTATCCCAAGCTTCCAACAGGTTGTCTGCAGACAGACATGAACTCCTGCACTCTGTCACCTTAATACCAAAAGAAAGCTTCAGACTGCAAAACTGTAAAGGCCTTGGCTTTGAGACATACTTTACCTAATACCACGTGTTTTGCCCAGAACAAGTAGTTCTGTACTTTTATACCTGTAATCAGGGCCCAGCAAACAAAAATAACCCACCAGCCTTCCAAATGCTTTCGTTTGCATTTTAAAACTGGGTATTTTGCACCCTCATAAACTATATAGCTCATTTCTATTAATATAGCTCCTGTCCGTTGAAAAAAGTACAGTCCTTTTTATCTTAAGTATTGCTCCCCATGTCTCCTTCACTTTTCCTCCTCAGTCCACATACTGTTCCTAAGCTCAGTGACAGGCTAAAACTCTACACAACAGCAAAACACTTAAGAAAGAGCATAGCAAGTGAGTGAAGAAAACAAGACATGAAAAACCAAACCCCAGCCTGCTCTCAGCCTGCTTTCTGTCCCGATGCCCCGTTCTCAGTGCGCTTGGGTAATTCTACACCTTTCTGCAAGGTCTGTGGTGACAGGACAAGAGGAATGGCTTTAAACCAAAAGTCGGTATATTTAGATTAGACATTAGGAAGCTCTTCCCCGTGAGGGTGCTGAGGCGCTGGCACAGGGTGCCCATTGAAGCTGTGGCTGCCCCATCCCTGGCAGTGTTCAAGGCCAGGTTGGACGGGCCTTGGAGCAGTTTGGTCTAGTGTGAGGTGTCCCCCCCTGTGGCAAGCGGCTGGAACTGGATGAGCTTTAAGGTCCCTCCAAACCCAAACCATTCCGTAATTACCACCGTAGAGATTCCCCGCCCAAACACCAGGAGAGCTCCCTCCTTGCTTCCCATTCCACACAGGGAGCAAGCACAAGGAGATGGGCCTTACCCCACACCTCCTAAGGCAACACCACCAAGAGGCACATTCCGAAGGACTCCCCACTCGGAGGAACCCCCGGTCTCCCTCCACCACCACTACCTGCACGCCGTGCACGATGTAGAGCTTCTCCGGCTCGCTCAGCACCACAGCCGCCATACTGCCGGCCTCCTCCCGCCGCACCGCGCTCACGCACTTCCGCTTCCGGTGCTGACGCGACGCCGCCGTACAGTAACGGCCGCCGTGCCCTCCAGGAGGTGGGAAAGCGTTGAAGCGCCATTGCTGCCCCTCAGCTTGCGGAGTGGGGTATCTCCTCATGGGTCTGCAGCACTTAAATCCTCCTAAGTAAGGCTTTCATAGGGAGCAGACGAATCATTCTCGGACGCGGTGGCCGCAAAGCGTCCCCTGTCACCGAATAAACGCTTCCTCCGAGCAGCTGACACTCATAAAGCAAAAGGGCAGAGCCCGCTCGCTGCCTGCCCTGTGCTGAGGTAAAAGTTGCTGAAGGAGGCTGCAGAAGTGCCTCGCTAGTCGGGAAGGGCTCGTGTAGGGATAAACCCCGCGAGAGAGACGAGGGAACGGAGAGGTTTTTATCTTGGAGGAAGGACAGAGCGAGGCAGGTTGGTGCCGGAGACCAAATGCTTCGGTTAGGAGAGTGCTGTCCATCCTGTGCCGCATGTCCCTCGGAAAGGATCATGGGAAGTGTAATTAACAATACGTACATTAAAACAATAATTAAGGCTGTTTTTTTTTTCTTTTTTGAGAGTCTTAATTGGAAGTTTCAGAGCAGTGAATAGTTAATGTAAGTTTAATTCTTTTTTTGTTTTGCATGGCTCTTGTGTATAATTTTACTGTCTGACTCATGAGAATTGCACAATGTATTGCTGGAGTTTATCCAGACATTTCTATCTCTCAAGACTCCTTAATCAAGCATACAGGACCACAGGCAGGGACACCTTCCACAAGAGCAGGTTGTTCCAAGCCCTTGTGTCCAACCTGGCCTTGAACACTGCCAGAGATGGGGCAGCCACAGCTTCTCAGTGCCAGTGCCTCAGCACCCTCACAGGGAAGAGCTTCTGCCTAAGAGCTCATCTCAGTCTCCCCTCTGGCAGGTTAA
>JASSUY010006989.1:0-26039 GCA_032466535.1 Forpus xanthops | reverse complement strand
ATGGGGAGGAGAATCATAAAATCATAGAGTAGTTAGGGTTGGAAAGGACCTTAAGATCATCTAGTTCCAACCCCCCTGCCACGGGCAGGAACACTTCCCCTAAACCATGCCACCCAAGGCTATGTCCAACCCAGCCTTGAACATTGCCAGTGATGGAGCATTCACAACATCCCTGGGCAACCTGTTCCAGAATCCAAAGAGTGTAACTCCCATGGGCTGAGATAAGAAAAGTCCAGTAACTAAGGTATAGCACAAAGCACTATTGCTGCCACTAATAGTAATAATGATAAGGGAAATGACAACGGAAGAGAATATAACTGCTCACCACCCGCTGATCGATCCCCAGCCTGACCGAGCAATGATCTAACCCTTCTGGGTACCTGCCCCCAGTTTATATAGTGGGTATGATGTGCTGTGGTATGGAATACCTCTTTGGTTATTTTGGGTCTGGCGTCCTGTCTCTGCTTCCTCCTGGCTTCCCCTCCTCCCTGGCAGAGCATGAGAGTCAGAAAGTCCTTGGTTGGAGTAAACATTACTAAGCAGCAACTAAAGAACGTATTATCTGCACTGTTCCCAGGCTGAAAGTCAAAACCACAGCACTGTACCAGCTACTAAGGAGAAGAAAATGACTGCTACTGCTGAACCCAAGACATCTTCCTAATCTGATTAATAGTTTAGGGGCACACCAAAGAGATGGGCACGCAGGTTTTTTTAACACTCATCTGTTTATATCAAATTGTTTCCTTGAGTTTTGTCTTTTATTTCTTTCAATAACTTCATTGCAGAGCATAATTATGCAAGCAATGCTTACAAGGAAAAGAGCATTCTTGCCCTGAAACATAACTGATGCCCAAAGTGCACCTTGAAGAATAAAACCACAAGATGGCAAAGAAAGCAAATCAGATTCTGGTGTAAATACTAATGTGCTTAAGTACTAACCATTTAGCATAAGCACAAATAAAAGATGCACCTTAGTTTCTAGACCATGAGTACATACAGTTGCATATTGCTTTTACACATGAAATGTTCTTGCAAAAGATAAAGGGATTTTACTCCAGGCACCCCATTTCTCTTCATTCATACAATTTACTCACAAATTAGATTGGGATGACACATGCAGAATTTTCAAAGCCTGATATCTGCCAAAACCACTGCACCAGCTACTACAAAGGAGAAAACTGTTACAGCTAAACCGAGAACATTGTCAAAAACCCAGCATCGGACTGTGTAATGGACATACTTTTGATAGTTTAACCATCTAAGAGTTAAGGAAAAAAAAATAGGTGATAACCAGGAGAAAAGAACCAATTATGATTGTTTTTTTCAAGGCAAGAATTTCTAAATCTGCTCTGCTTTTAAAATAGTCCTGTGAATATGCAATACCCAATCTGGAACAAGGCAAAAAATTCTCAAACAGGAACATAAGTAGACAACTGCTTAGGAATAGTCAGGAAATCTATTTTAGCTGATCCAAAGCAAGCTTTATTAGTCTGCTTTCTCCATTAAACCCCATCAGACCACCTATATTTTTTATTTTTTTTTAAAGTTATCTTGATGTGACTCCCTTTCAGTTAAAATAAAAGGTTGCCAAAGAAAATTTATGATTTATGTAGGTTTTATAGATTGTGAAGAAATTCTGAGGTATTCTCCTGGGAAGGAATCTTTTCAAAACTAACAGTAGACAGCATTCAATACTTTCCAGGTCTATAGTTCGCTAATCCTCAATAAAACCAGATAAAAGTTATAATGAAGAGAAAATAAAATAACTAATTTTTTAACACACTGTATGTAAAATTGTGTCTTACACGACTTGGCACAGAAAGAACTCTTTTAGTGCAGGTGAATCTGTAAAGTTCAGGAGCTCTGTATTCGAATCGATCAGGGCAGAATGGTCTGGCAGCTGCACCAGCCACTGGAAAAATCAAGATGGATATCAAAAATAGACACTGTCCTGCATAGGCAATAGGCTTACAAAAGGTCCATTAGTGAGTATTAACTTTATTATGCAAGCGTTTTTAAAAGTGTGTACATTGCTCTGGGATTCAGCATTTATCTTAAAGGCAGAAAATGTACAGTAAATCAAAGTAAGTCAGGACAAACCTATAACTTGGCTACACAGAGGCCCAAATACTGACTTTTCCTACTTGGACACACCTGAAAGAACCAACAGTAGCCACTACCTTAGACTCTGTGTGTGCTCAAGGTAATCATTATGCAGCTGCTTGAACTTCCTGACTACATAGGAAAACCAAACTGTGCCGCTGGCAGAAATTCCTCTGTCAGGTGCATATCTTCTGCATTCAGAGCCAGGGCTCAACTTTTTATTGGCTTGCCTCTCGCAGCTCACACTGGTAGGAGAACATAATTTCTTTTTAACTGTTTTAGCAGCTCCTGCTCCTCTGCCCTATAGCAGAAATACACCTTCTGCTAGCTTATGCTGATACAAATCTTGGAGCCCCAGGTCCTAATGGATACACAGACTCATATCCTCCTGTTTTTACAGCAGGGGTGGTGTAATAATTGATCTAAAGGGAGAAATCAATGCATTGCTCATAGTGACAGAGATGACTCTGGCAATCAAGAGAAAATTGAAATATAACATTACATGCAGAGAAGGCAGAGAGTGGATGGCACATTCCCAGCTTGAAATTGTTATCTGTAATGATAGTTACATGGGAACAGTGAACAGAGATGAGATATAGGTGTATAAAATTCCAATATGTAGGTCTATTTTTTTCTTTTAGAATAGATACGTATTTTTGATATCCAGTCTGACAGTTTACCAGTGATTCAGACTGCATAGAGCTATTAATACAATTTTCTGGTAGTACAAATACTTGCTATTCACAGCAAATTCAAACAAAAAATATTTTGTTATTTTGTGCTATTACAGAAACGTGCAATCAGTTTAACTTAAGGCACATTGAACTAAAAACACCCTTGAACTAATAAACTTCTGTAGTCACGACTCATCAGCTTTCCCAGACCACTTGTTTGCATTTCTAGTGTCACCAGTGATGATGACAATTAAAAGTCCTCGAAACATGACTAATTTAATATGACAGGAGTGGCAAACATGGCTGTTCAAAGCTGGGTTTTATTTCTTCCTCTCTCAGCTGGAATCAAACGACCTACTGATAAGCAGGACAATCAGAAATGCTATAACATTAAAACTAGGGTGCCTGACATCTCACTTCGAATGACAAAGCATCCAATTATAATGGTGCGCTATAAAGACAATGCTGAAATTCAGGTTGTCAAAGCGAGTTAGAGGAGATACATATTATAGAAGTGGCTTGCAGTTTAGTGTCTTACCCCTTTGGACCTTAATAAATGCAGCTTAGAAGTGGTAGAAACCTTACAGAAGTGATCAGCTGCAGCCTCTAGGAGGCTTGCATGAAAATCCAACCCTTGTGTGAAGAAATAAATCCTAATTGTCCATTCTGGAATGTACACTTTTGGATCAGCTGTAAGGGAACTGTCTAGAAAAATAAGTCTGTCTAAAGCAGCATTTCGCATTTGTTATATCAAACTGAAATTAAAAAGAAACAAAACCCAAGCAAACAACTTCCTTGCCACACCGTGTTTTCCCTTTCCCAAAATGGTTTTGAAAATCAGATGTGAAAACTATTTTGCTGCTCTCTCCATTGGCTTTTTTTATGCCAAGTGTATTTCTGCTCACCACAAATGTCTCATACACTGATGCATTTATAAACATCCAACCTGTACATTCAGCTTCACAATGGAGTCTCTTCTAGATAGCAAAAATAATTTTCTCAGCTCTCTATAAGTTATCCAACTGTCCTGTTTTTTTATTGTCTCATGCAGTAAAAAAGAACTGTGTGCACTATGTTTGCTCTGAAGAGACCTTACATAAAAGGCTTGGGTAAAGAATAAACTATGTATTATCAATCCCAAACATACACAATGTATTACAAAGGCAGATAAATCAAGGGCATTAAAAAACAAAAAATCATGCTAAGATTTTTGGCTCATATCCCAGGGGCTTCTCTCACATTGTGGTACTGATCTGTAAAAATACTATGATATTTTCCAGTCACAGAACTCAAACCCTGTATTGCAAGATCTTTGTCTTCAACTTCACTATCAGCAAGCAGAATCCCAGTTTGGGCACAAATATTTTTCCTTCTCAACCTCCTCACTTTTGTTTTCTCTTCCTTTTCAAGAGTCCAAGCTCTCCCACAGGGCTCCATTACGAAAGAGGAATACCTACTTAAAAATGGCACCAGTTGTTTATTCACAAAGCAGTTAAGATTCTTCTTTGGAGCATAAACTGCTTCCACCTCCTTAGAAATGCTAATGTCCCATGGCTGTATGAGCCATGATCATCTGCTGTCCTAGAACAGATGTTTTGCTAAGCTCTAAATAAATCATTAGTCCACAGTGAGATTAAAGCTCTTTCCTGCATCACATAGCAGTGTTCAAATTTCAGGGTGAAGGCTTTCCACACAATTAATCATATATTTCATGGAACATACATGCTGAATCATATTTATACAAGCTTATGAACAGGATTAATGTGTACATCTTCCTGCAGGATCTTGACTGACTTTGGTTTCAGTTTCTGAGGGGTAGGTTGGTCTTTGAAGAAACATTTATGAGCAATTTTTTGGAATAATGACCTAAATATGAAATCCTACAGTAAGAGCATATTTTAATTGTCTCACTTTCCTACCCAGTGAAACACTCAGCAAATAGCTGAGCAGGATGAGGCTTATGCATATTTCTAAGCAAGAGGGAAGCTTTGAAATTAGGAGTAAATGTTAGGAATTTATTGTACAGTACTAGTACACAGAGTCGTAGTACTCTCCTCCTTATCACAATGCTGTAGTTATGCTTGTAGACTTTTACCTTTTTCATTGAGAAAGCAGCAAAGCATGAAATAGGTTCAGTTCTTACTAAATATTCATAACCCGGGGGGACTGCACAATGCAGGCAGAATCCTGTTGCTGCTCATTCTTCCAGGTCCAGGAATACAAGTACTTCAGGAAACAGAGAAAGCAAGGACTATTAAATAGAATTATAAAATTAAATAGACTCTGTACTATTAAATTTTGCTTTTTTGACAATATAAAGTGTTACAAGAGTCACAGATGTGATCACCTGTAATCTGCTGTCAAGGGGCAGAGTTTACAGGCTTTGGCCCGGTTTGGCAGTGCTGAATAAGACAGCTGCTTGTCCTCTTCTGGAACAATGTTGTGATATGCCTGTAGTACATACACAGTGTTTCAGCCATCACCACTAATATTCATGTTCGTTCACTGGTTTTTGTCCTACTCTGCCAGAAGGAACCACAATGAAAAAAATCTGACATTCCATTTTCTTATTTTAATTACATTTTCTTATTTTTCCATTTTCTCCTTCACAGGACTTGATATTTATATTCTATGTAAAAAGAAAAAGATGCCAATCATTTGTTTCATGTTGGTACACACATTCAAGCATTTCAGTTTCTGCTTTTAGCTGTGCTTTACCATAAAAGTCTCTTCCACAATCAGAAAAGATATAGCTTCTGGTTTAAATGAACTGAAAAAAACATATTAAAGAAAAGAAGCCATGAATAAGATTACACTGATACAATTTTAAGCAAGTTAGAACAAGAGTTTCAACATGAAAATATTTTGGCCCATGCAAGTAATAAATATATTCTAATAGGAAAGTAAATTGCTTAATAAACTTCTTCCTGGCAGAGTTTGTGTGTCAAGCTACATCAGGATTTTCCTTTGAAGGACCGTTCATAAATGCAGACATATCAGGTTGAGCAAATCCTTACATACCATGCTCTGTTTACTGCACTCTTGAGGAATAAATTAAAATATCTAAATTCATACTAATACAGGATCACCTCCTGCTAATCTTGCCCTTGTAAAAGGACCCATTGCATCGATTAATGCAAATAAAGAATAAAAAAGAAACAAGTTACTGGTATTCCATTATACTGCATCAGTTTAGCCTGTGTATCCCTCACATCTCAAAGAGCTTTTAAGTGCTTGTTAGGAAGGTAATTGGAAGTCTGACATCCTTCACAGCTGTACCTTATTGCATTCTTCAAATCTAATCCTGCACCCTATTCTGATTTCACAAACATTTGAAATAAGATTAGTTCTATTTTTGTTCCTAATGGGACCAGGTGGTAAAAATGGATAGGAAGCAAAACCACTGAAACAAAACAAAAAAATTAGCTCTGGCAGGTATATCAGATGAATAATTAAGTTCGTGCTTTGCTCAACAGTGTGAAGAGAAGTTAATTCCTGAAAGTTTTTGCTAGGAGGCATTGTGTAGCATCTCCAAAGTATGTGGGGTAAAGGTGGGGGCTGGGGATGGGAGTGATCCAAAGAGAGTTAAGGATTAGATTCCTGTGAGATTGCAGGAGTCATCTAGGGTTAATAAAATGAACAAAGTAAGAGAAAACATTGCCTGTAATGGAGTCTATTGATTATGAAACTGCCTCCAAAGGGAGTAGTGTTTGCCTTTTACGAACATGACCAATCAAAGCACTAAAGATTGGCTTGTAAAAGAACACAGCTGTACTAACAGAGTGGGACTTGACCTGAGGAGAGTTTTAGCTTTTTTAATTTTTTATGCATAATGTGCTATTTGTGTATGAGTGCAAAGTATCATAAATGTTTTTACCTGCCCCTGCACAAGTGCCGATGTCATTCTCTGCAGCTGCCAGCTGATATCATGGTTTGCATTAATAATCTATCCATCCCATCAATCAAATATTTGCAATTGCTATAGACAAACAGTGTTCCACATGTTTTATTACAGACTCCTGTAGAAACTGCATTTTAATCTGAGAGCAGTAAGTCACTTAACTCAAGATTCCCCACATCTGAAATTATTTGTCATAGGTTTCATTAACTAGTCCAAAAAATTACATTACTTACAGTAAAAATAAAATAAAATCAAGCTCATGCTGACTAGGGGGTATTCATGTTTCAATATCCATCTAAGCCAAACCAGGTTTTATTCCAATATGCTCTCAGAAGTTTATTCCACAGTATTATCTATTTAGTTCCTTCCAAACAAATAAAAAATAAGTTCTAGGTCTCGCTGGAAACTTCCAGAGATTAATTCTCTATTGTAAAAGACAACTGTGTGCGTTTCTTTTTTGTTTTATCAGAACCCACATACAGGAAGTCAAAGCCTGCATAATTTTGAAAAGGTAATGATGCTGTTCCCTCCCTGCATCTCTCCTATCCCCCAACAAAACACATAAAGTCTATTCACTCCTTGACCCTTGTTCCCCCAAATCATTGATCTGAGGGTTTCCTCAGTAAGGACTTAGAATTTTGGTAGCCATATGACCTACTCTTCCAGCAGAAAAAGTGTGTAATACACAAATACAAATTAGATTGAAGAAAGCAAGACCTACCTTATTTTTTTAATAAAACAATCAGTGATGTTAAAGAACATGTTTTGTCACAGCCATAAGTGAACACAGCAGAAAAATAATAAAAAAAAAAATAATCAGAAATGATTGTGGGTCATACCTCAGGTCTCAGATAACTTGTTCAAATGGCGATGCATACAAAAACCTGCAGGCCCAAATACTTTTCCTAATACACCAATGGTAAATTCAATAAAGAAATAGGTTAAAAGGAGTAATCTTGGTTAATCCCATCTAATTGTGTATTTGGTTCACTATTTCATTATCATCACTTCCAGCTACCTTTCTACATAAGGTTTTGAGGGAGTTCTCTACCCTCACTCTCATATATTTTATGTTACCGGTTTGCACCTGAAGTTTAAAATTCAGCTAAAACAGTTTGGGAAAAAGTCTGGTCCTGGAATCAGATTTAGGATTACCACACCTCTACCACACAAATTGTGATGATTTGCAATCAGAGCCTCAGAAATAAAGTCTTGTCTAATTGAAACATTTGGTATGAGGACATGATGTTTCTTCATAAGATGCTGGAATGCAATTTAAAGAAGTTGTTCCTGACTGTGTTTCCAAAGAGTTATAGCTGACCTTGTGGGTGTGCCATGATTGTTGCATAAACTGTCAAAGCTGAGAAAACTAGTAGGACTTTCACAGATTGTTGAGAAAAGTCAGTCAGTGCAACAGCTCATTTGAAACTCTACCCTTACAAAGACAGTGAAATACAGTATTTCTGTAAAGTGGCATACAAAGGTGGTGTTACAAAATAATTAAGCATCTGTAATCTTCTTAAAGAATAAAATGAGTGCCACTCAATTCCTATGTTGCTGGACAATTAACCTTAACTAAAAGAACATTTGTGCCTATCCTTAATAAAGCTTCACTTAACATCTCCAGAGAACTAAATCAATTCCAAAATGGGAGTTATGTGTAACTGAACTTGTTGTCTTCCAGTCACTCAGTAACTCTCTAAAAATACTGCACATTTAGTGGGATTAGGATGAGATAAATCATAAAAGACAAGAATTGTACAACTGTGAAGCATGCTGATCTCTTATCATTTCTATAATCGTATCAGGTCACATTAAGTTTCTGTGCTCAAAGTGTAGATCTGGTGATATTACAGTGCATATTGATTCTGGCTGTTTGCTGGAGATAGAAGTGAAAGCCTTGGAGAGAGCTGGAGTGAACTAAGACCATACAAAGTAATATTTGAACTAAAGAAGAGAGATTTTCATATCTTGGTTAATTGCTGGGGTTATTTACACAGTATTCATTATTACTAAATGCAGATATTTTATATACTGTCTGAATAGAACTTTGTTACAGAGGTTCGTTACCTTTTAGTTAATTTATACCTGAAGACAAAGACTTTCACCAAATACTGTTTTCCCAAGAAGTACAAAGCTCATGCTTTAGTGCTCAGTTTCATGACCTGATCATTGTCTTTGGAACTAATGGAAGCAGAAATAATTCAATTTTAACTTCTTTCAAGTACCAGCTCTTACTTTACATGTCACCAGAGTTTCTCATTTGTGGCTGATATCCCAAAAAAGGGCAGAAAGAGCAAATCATCTTCTGTTTTTTATTATTCTCATTTTCCAAATAAGCACAGATGATCACCACTGGACTCAAGTATTTTCATGCTTCAAGTCACACTCTTTTTCAGACATATTTGAGAAAAGTTAGAGATGGTTAATACTTGAAATACTGCAACACACTGAATTACCAAGAACATCTCATTCCACGCAACAGTAACCAGCAGCAGATAGTTTTCTCAGGCTGAGGAAACCACACAAACTTCAGTCTTTTAAGAAGAGGTCAGGGCATTCATGCACAGATGGAGGGTCTCAACTTATATTACCAGAACAAAACCAAGAATTTTGCTTGATGCTAGAACGTACGATTCACTTCCCAGTGCTCCTGAGAAGAAATGGTGTCTAAACCTGACAATTCAGCAGTACAAGGGCCTGCCTAGGCGCCCTCGCTTGTTCTGTGCTCTTTGCGGTACCTAAGTGTCCAAGAAGAGGATGATACCACGTCAACAAGCAGCATATGTTCCTCTCTCTGCACTTCTTTATAGGCAGACATTTGTGAACAGGATTCTTTTCTGGCAAAATGATAATTTTTGTCTTTTTATTTCCCTCTTTTAAGCACATTCCATGAAGGCTGTTGAAACTCAGCTGGGTAGTACCCAGCTCAAGACATTCATCCCCTGCAGTTCTTAGATATTCAACAATATTATCCCTTTAAAAAGACAGAGAAGCCAAGATCCAAATGAGCAAACCTGAAGTCATAGTATTTTTTTTCCCGATTTTGATCGCTCAACATCATAAACAAGGCAACTACTAGTTAGGTCAGACTGGTAACTAGACATATTTTGTAGGAATATATACCCAACCTAACATTAAAAGCAAACCCTGCAGCAGCTGCAATATTTTAAGCAGCTACCACTAGATCTTTTTCAAATATATCTTCCCAGTCTCCCAGTAATTACTAGCTGTATGCAACATACCATTTTTCTGTCTCGTTAAGGACCCAATAGTATAATTAGATCTCATGCAACCCCCAAAGCTGTTTATTGTAACTTGTTATAAAAAGATATAAAAATAAAACCAAAACCTTTCTGTCTCCAATACAAATTAAGACAACACATTGGGAACACACTTGCACAAATCAAGACCTTATTTCATAGATATATTTAAGCCAAACAGTATGTGGCTAGATCAGTTATCTATGTCAATAGATCATGTGCATTCAGAAGACAAATTTGGTGATAGAATATGCATATAGCAACATTTAATATAAATCACAGAATCATAGAGTGGTTTGAGTTGGATGGGACCTTAAAGATCATGTAGTTCCAACCCCCTGCCACACAATGAAACTAAATGAAACTACTAAACCTCGGAAGTCAAAGTGAATAGCCCTGTGCAATCTGTCCAACTGCCTAAGACATGAGTTGCTCTTAAGGAACCAAAATATCCAGTCAGAAGAAGTGCTTCACTTTGGACCCAATGAACTGGGTATCAGCTGAGGTGACAAAACCACTATACAGTTCCCAGGTTTTCTACTTCTAGCTGCATTTCCTTCATGGAAATTCATCTCTTTCCTAAAATTTACCACCAAGGCAAGGAGCAGCATTAGGAGAAAATTTGGAAGGGACTGCTACATTTGGGAAATAAGGTGGCTATGCCAAATGAATTCCTAGCACTGAAGCTAGGGTACAAAGTAGGTTAAATAGGTTAGGCAGCTAATGATCTGAGCTATTAAACACAACCCTAGCTTAGAGCTTTTCACATATATTTTTTGTTTTCAATCCTTTACCTAAAATCCTGACTTGCTAAGTACATATCTCTGTTTCAGTTTTAAGCCTGTGTAGAGCTAAGGTGAGGAAAAGGAAGATGGAAGATGAATCAAAAGAAAACTGAGGTTCTTAACAGCATCCAGAGGCTAAGGAGTGTTTCCTGTCAAGGATCAGCCTGCAAAGAGCCAGGGTGGGACTTGTACTGCCAGTGACAGCTCTGGGAAGAAGCTCCCTCAGGCAGGTATAAATCAATAAATATTCTGCTGTAAAGGAAAGGTGGCTGAGAGACATACCAACAGTTCTGTGTGAACTGCATATTATTATAACCTCAGGCAGAAAGAAGCTGACAAATGATGTCACTTTCGCTCCCAAATTGGTGGCACACATCCAGGAGAGCACCCTAAAAAATTAAGGGGGCTCAAAGAATAGGAACAACATCATTTTTTTTTTTTAAAGTTTGAAACATACCTGTAATGCCTGTGTCTGGCCACTGAATGGACATGGCTTGTATTTTCCTAATGGCATTATTCCTGTAAGCAGGTTTATTGGCAATATAAGTGAATCTCTAAAGCAGTGATCAGAAATGACATAAAGTGATTTTTAATAGAGCAGTAAAACTTGAAAAATAGCAACACTAAGATAATCCACAATCTCTGATCATATTACTTTTGCCAAAGCAATGCTTGAATGACTTCAATTCTTAATTAAAATCAGCTAGTTGAAGCAAAGGAATATGCTGTCATGCACAGGAACAGATTAGGAGGATTTGGTAGCACAGCATTGTACCATTGAGTTCCAAACTGCTCAGCCACACTTGCATGATCCTCAGGTTTTACTAACGTTATGCTCCTGCTTAACCTGAACATTTAGCATTTTTGCTCTTTTCAGTTGTTAGGAAATACCCTATCATTCAGCTGCATTTGAGCCCCCTGAATTTTTCTTCCAAGTCATCAGAAGCCTGACAAAGAAGATGGCCCCAAAGTACTCAGAAAACAGATTCCAGCCTGAAAAAGAAAAAAAAAAAACAGCACTCCCTCATCTTAGCAACTACTGCAAGGAACATCTCTTCTGAATGGATCACATATGCTATTTTGGCTTTGCCATCTCCGACACCTGCATAGTAGCACATGTATGCAAGCCCCTTCAACCATACATATAAAACAATATACCGCTTTCTCTTCCTGGAAAGAAATTTGAGGGGGAAGAGAAAGGAAAACATCATGCGAGAGAGTAGTCACCTTGATTAACCTAACACTAGCACAGCATGGTAGAGACAATAATGGTTCTAAGCACACAGAACAACCAGGGACACAAATTTCTCTGAAATTTCTGAACAGCTCAGATGGAATCCAGTTCTTTGTGAGGCTTACATTCTCCATGGAATTACCTTCACAACAAAACATACTGGCAACAGATAGCTCTGAAAACAAAGAGTGGTTTGAAAAGAGGTGAGTTTTCAAGTTCTGACTCTATTAGAAATGCAATGATAGTGGAATAACAAAAAATTAAATGTTCTTGTGTCTGATCCAATGAAAACAGTTTGTATTTCACTTATCTGATAATCACAAGGTGTCCAACTGCTTCAAAAAAATCTTTAAATCAATCCAGTTGCAAACATGACATTTATAACAGAATTCCCACACAGTCAAAAAAAAACCACCCAAGGTATGAGTAAGCCAGGCTGAGACTGATGAGAAGGGTAGAAAACAAGAACCTTAAAGGATTTCTTCATTAACTGTACTGCCAGCTTTTGCAACCTGTCCTGTTAATGAGCATTCTTCATTTGGGAATTCTAAGTATGAGGAGTATTCCAGCTCTAAGATGGCAGCAGGAACATCAGCCTTCATGAAAGGAAGGACAAGTGTGCCCACCCTCCTTTCACCCAACCCTCCAAAAAACCTGCACCATATAAACACATCATAAAACTTGCTCTCAGTTTAGCAGGAAGTCCAATTATATCTGCTCCCTTAAAGGCTCTGGGTGCTCTGTAGGTCAGGCTAGAGCTGACTGGTCTCTGTGAGCCATCTAAGAAAAACACCATTTAAATATATATATATATATATATATATATTTAATATTTAAACAATAAGTATCTTTGTTGAATGTTGGGTGGCAACTGAAATAAGTAGGAACTAAAATTACATGAGGTGTGCATAGTAGTTGTTTTTTTAAACATCACATGCAACATCGAACAAGAATTTCATCACTGTCTTAGATTTTGGTGTATATTATTTGCAAATCTTCGCCATCAGATCGTTCCTAGTTCTTCTGTATAATTTCTCAGCAACTTAGTGGCATTCTACATTAGGTTTCCAGATTATAATTTGTCTGGATTGACACCAATGCTTTTGATTTAGTGGCATTTTATCACTTAAAGAAGCAAATATTCTAAGCTGAAAACACAAATAAATATATAGGGGAAAAAAAAAAGCAACTTTTTCTCGCTCACTTTGGTATGCTGAAAGTGCTCTCTAATATCCTAATTACTCCTGCTTACACCTCAGTTTCCCTCCAGTGCCCTTCCGTTTTAAGTCCAGGCTCCATATCTTCACTTTTAAGACTCCATAAATCTCTGCCTTACCAAAATCTGTCTTTATTGCCACATGTGCTGCAGACCTTGCTCCACTTCATTAAACCTTTCATCTCCTTTTCTTCGCATGCTTTTCTCATGCTACTATTCCTGTTCTTGAAGATAACCAGTGCACCTATTTGCCTGTTCTCTCACACAAAGCCCTCCTAAGAATTATTTAGGACAAGACCAGCAGGACAGATTAAACATTGAATTCAGCAAGCTTTCTGCAGTGTAATACCCTCCTAATCCCATAGTGGTGCCCTACATGGTGCTGTGGAACTTTTCTAGGAATTCCCTCTCTGTTGGACATGGGAGGGGAAGGGGGAAACAAAGTGGAAAGACTGGAAAAGAGATGACTTGGTTCTGCCTAGAAGTTATTCTGCCTCCCCATTCTTCCTGCACTTCAGTGGTAAAACATCAGTTATGTAAAAAATCTAAACAAACATTAACAAAGTGTTAAAAATAGGTTTTAACATCTTTAGAAATACTGTATTTAAGCTCATGTAAACTTGATGTGCAGATGGGAGAAGTTTCCCTAGCTGCATATGTAGCATTTATGGAACATCTTAACACAAATATCTTTCAATTCACCAGTATTTTATGTTACATCCCAACATTTTACATTCTGAAAGCAGAAATGGAAATTAACAACATTGTTAGAATAATTACTTTTCTTAAAAAATAGATACAAAAGGTAAAATAGTCATTGCTTTACAGGTTAGTAGGCGCAAAGCAACTTACCGTGTGAGGCCTCCAGTGCTGCTGCCATAGTAGTGCTCCCAGGCTGGGCGAACTCTGCTCCTAGAATGACACCCGGTGGCCACAGAAACGAACAGCAAGGCGTTCTCCTTGCCCTCCAGGCTCTCTCCCGGCTCTCTGGGGCAGGAGTCATCACTATGTCACCGACAGGCATCATCTGGAAATTCTTCATAGGGATCTGCAAAATACAGGAGAAGCCTGCCTGAAATTCAAATTAATATACATATACACAAAGTAATACATATTGTTTTGAGCAATTATACACAATTTTATTTTTCTTGTCTTTGAGTGTGCAGGTTCAGGATCAAGCCATAGTCTGCTATTCCAAGGCAGGGAAGATTATTTAACTTGTCCTTAAATGTTACAGGACTAAAATGTATTTATTCATTTTTAAGTTCTAGGATGAAAAAAAAAAAAACAAAAAAAAACCAAAACACATTAGGGACATACATTGTCATGCTCAAAATAAATTTGAACAAAGTAAAACAGTAACCATGTTTCAATAGATTGTTGAGTACCAAGCAAAGCATCATACTATGGAAAATACTTGGCAACTGAACTTCAATGGGAGTTAAGAGCTTCTTGCCACATTTTTTTCTGCTTAAATATGAGTTAGAGCAGAGTTTTTCTTAAGTATCATCCTAGCCAAAAATGATTTGATAATATTTTTTTCAGAGTAGTAACAAATGTGCTGTTTCAAGGCAAACAAGCAAGAGCATTTCAGTATAGATTTTTGGTGTAACATTCTTAGGTCTTCTGGGAAGTGAGAGGCAAATGGAATGTTGATTGCTTTTAAGTTTTCATTTGCCTCATTTTGTTTCTCAGATCAAAGTCAAAATTCTTGGTGATGCCATAAGCATTCTTTGCAGTACCTAGGGATATCAGAGAGGACAATTGCCCATTTTCCCTGTTGATAAATACCTATTTTTTTTTCTTCAGTAAGTACAAATCTATGTAAAGTGTCCAAGACATCCTTGCACAATGGAAATTCTTAAAGCAATGGTAACTCTGTGCTTCATGTGATGACTCTTTGTATTGTTACCCTCATTGGGCACCAGTGGAATGGAGGTGGCAGGGATGTACCCAGCATGACCCTGACCCCTGAAAACTGGTTTATTGCTTTCTCCTCTCAATTGTGCCTTAGCATCTCTGTTTAGAAAGGTAAGTGTTAAAACAATGATACTTGTTTATATAAGCATAATGAAATTATTCGGGTACTTTGTCTGAAGTAATAGTTTATTAAGATATGTTGCCATACAATGTCTGAAAGAGATTACCACTGAACACAAAAGTGCACACACAAGGCAAGCGTAATAAAGTACACCAGTCTGGAAACAATGACAAAAATGTGTCACTTATCAGTAGGTTATGCACATGCACTCACTAGCCAACCAAGTATGCAAGAATTCAAAGCTTGTGGCAGATCCAGCAACTGAATGAAATCTAAACAAATAAGAGGCAAAGCAATGGGAAGAATGACCTCCCACTGTATTAGGTTTAAAGCTGGTTATTGCCAAGAGACATGCAAAGCTGTTGGAGTATGCACGCACCTAATCCTTGAGATACCATGGAGCCAGACCAAAGATAGCGCTAGGAAGGCAGATGGAGGGTTAAGAGACAGCCTACAAACTGCTGCCAGCTGCCCGAACTGAGCTGGGACTCAGAGCTCTGTGTTCTGACAAGCAAAGCTGGAACTGAGCAGCCTTCAGAGGGAGAAGAGCCCAAGCACCTCCTTTGATCTTGTTCCTCAGTAGATGCAGTTGAATTTTTGCAACAGCTGAAAACTTTCAAATGCTTTCTCATTTGTTTGTAAGCTCACTTGCTTTTTGTTCACTGCAGAATGAAAACACTTTTTTCGCTGGGAAGTATAAATACTAATTGACAGCCATTTTTGTACTCCCTCTTCCACTTGCTCCCTCACACTAGTTTCCTGTGTTCAGACAATTTATGATTGAAATGCACTAGGCTCAGGTGTGAAAACAACAGTTTACAGTATCAGTGTAAACCAGATATACAGTACTGAAAGGCTAACCACACAGCATGGTATTTTAGATCATCATATTTACACCCCCATATAGTACCATTAAACATGCGCCACCATGTTTATACAACGCCATATATGTGTATATACTATATTAGGGTTAAATTATTAGGTATGATTGCGAATGAACAACCTAGTTTGAGGAGGTGGAGCAATCCCATAAGGAATCAAGAAAAAACTCAGTATAAGTATTTCTGAATAGCTGTTTCTTTCCTATGTTAACATGAAACCTGCTGTGACAGAAATGCTACCTGTATACTATTTTAAGTCCACCTTTTCATCTCCCCCACGCTCCTCCCTCTGTGAATTTCAAGAGTAAGGTCTGTATTTTAGATGAGAAAAATCACATACATGCACAACCCTCCTGTCCTCTCTCCAAACCCAAAACCAGATTTCCAGGTTCCAGAAGTAAAAGTGTAAAAGCAGAGAAGCAGAGGTAAGCACCTTCCCCAAATCCACCAGAAGCAGGCAAATGCAAAACTCACACCAGTCATGCCCCAGCTGTGTTCTGAACTCATTCTTAACTCCCAGATAACCTGGAAATGAACCATAACAAGTCGCTTCATAGCAATCATTCATATCTCTACTGACGTTCAGTTGCTTGCTTATTAGATTGCCTTTAGCAAAAGCCTTCTTTTCAGGTAATCATTCATCTTCCCTTAATAGTTTGAATGGTCAAAACTCTCACATTTTATAAATTCCCACCATGAATTATTCTGGTACAACTTTACAAATAAACTAATTGTGTAGTTTTGATAAACACTGAAATTTCTTACTCCTTTGTGAAGGTTTCTTTCAATTTTGGCATGATATTTACATTCCCAAACTTGACAGACATAGTAATAGTTGGTCTTGGCATTCATTGTTGTGCAACTCTGGCTCATCCATTCATTCATGTACTTTGTCTTAAAGAATTCCCTCTGGCCATTACTGCTTTTCAGCACAATTTTGCTTTTAAGTATGGTTTCACGTTGAAATTCAAAATATATTGTTACAAAGGCACAAGATCATTGTATTTTGATACTTTCCAAGATAATTCACTATCAGCTGTTTAGAATTCTAAAAAATGTATACTTCACTTAATTTTGCTGCCTCCTCCACTTTTACTTCCACGCCATTTTTTGTATGATCACCTTCAACTGGAAACCCATTTCTTATTTGTACACTCGCTTTCTCCTGTCTTTCAATGTGTTTTTATCAACAGGTGCATAAACTTGTTTGGAATTTCAAGAGGCTTATAGACTAACTGACCTCGCCCCCCCAGCCCAGTAGCATGTAGTGATATCCTATGCTAAGATGATGCCATTGCACTTACATTTCTCAATTCAAACAAGCAAATAAAACAGCAGCATTTAACGAGGAGAAAAAAAAAAAAAGATGAGGGGGGAAAAAAGGGTAACAAAGGAGGTCCCAAGGTCTGAGAAACAGTTGTATTAAATCTGCAGCAGAAAGTCCTTCCTAACTCCATGTGAATGAGCCTGCCATACACAGTTACCATAAACATCGCATGCAGCTATTTATGCACATTTCTGTGATGAGTCCAAGGACAACAGACATCTAAGCTGTGCACGGCTGACCCTCAAGTTAATAGAGACCAGGAATTAAAATCCTTCTACCATGGCACACTATACAATTTCAAAACTTCACATTAATTTTTAGAGATGACAAGAATATTAAGTCTTCATTACGCATGTTTTTTTTAGCTCATTTTCCAGTACCACACATCTACAATTAAACTAGAAATAAATTCCATACCTTCTGTTTGTTGAACTGAACTTTAAGGCATTATTTTTGGCTATCATTTTAATTGTAGACTTTATGAAAATTTTACTACTAGGGAAGTACTTGGTTATCACTGCACTGTAAGTAACTCCTTGAAAGTTATATTCATTTCTAAATCTAATTATAAAAGAAGAGATGAAAGAGATTGTGCCCCTTGTGTGGCAGAAACCAAACAGAAATTCTTCACAGAGCCATTTGAACAGCTCTGGAAACAAGAATGTAAAAGTTGAAGAACCTGGCTTTTAAAGATTAGCAGAATAAGTCAAATGGAAAATTACAAGAGTCAGGGAATGCTAGTTATATAGGAAATAATGCTCCATCGACCATGTGGATTGTGCAAATAAGGTTTTACTTAGTGAATGCACTCGTTTCCCCTCTACTAGCAGCTCAAATAACTGTATAAATAGCAACTACTGGTAACTGCAACTATCACTTTTTAAAAGACTAGTGTTACCATGGCAACTCTAAAGGGAAAAGTCATGTGAAGTCACTATTAAAAAGGTCAGGAAAGCTGGTCTTACATTATTCTTTGTTTTCCACAGTATTAGAAAGGGGGTAACTGATGTTTGCAGATTGGCTAGAAACACAATTGGGAAGGGGGAAACTGTAACAATGTGATGCGCAGCTGCCAAATACAATGCATAACCCAAAGTAGCTAGCAGAAACAAAATCTGTTGACTGTTATTGCTGGTGTAAATCCTGAGACCCAGTAAGAAAAGCAAACCAGTACAGATTCTAGGATAAGGGTTGTTCAAACAGCCAACTGCAATCTAGGCTGGGCTATGAATGAAGTTTGCTTTCATACTCCAGCCATGCCAATGCGTAACATCTCCCACACTCTTTCATGAAGCAAGAAAAGTCTATTTTCAGAACAGATAGGACAGCACAGTGATTTAGCTCTTAGTTTGCTTCAGGGGCCTGACGAGCTCAGCAGGTCTGCCACTGGTGCAGAGTCCTACTGAGTGGAAAAAAATTCAAGAGCTACCAGGGAGAGAGAAGAGAAAAATATCTCAAACCAACAAACCTTCCTTTCCTTGTTCTAAACACTTCAAACTGATGGATAACAAACTTCCAACTCAGCTTTATTGAAAGCCCTGTCGAAACCAAAGGCTTGTCTCCCTGAGGGGGATATTAGGTGCCTTTTAAAGTCTAGAGCCCTAAGTAATACAGTACTGCACGTTGCAATATCCAGTTCTTTGGCATCTTTGGTACATACCAGACTTTTAGCCATTAGTGAAATGCTACAGTTAAAATCAGTGTAGAAGAACATTTTTCTACTTTTTTTTTTTTTTCCTTTTTAAGTTTGTACATTTGTAGACTAAAAAAACGCAATACAACCCTGGGACAGAAGCACTGTGAACCCAAAAGACTGATCACCAGCTTGGCACCAAGTAAGATGCTAGTATCGATATACATAAACAGAACTAAAACATATTTATGCTTTTCTACAGCCTGCCCCAAGAGTAGCCAATACCTTTATTTTTAGAATAGCTCCAGAAATGGGACATTGGTATCCCAGAAATCTAGCAAACCAGACCCTCCGCAGCAGGACAACCTCCCCTTTTCCTACTCATCTATGAAAAGGATTAATTGTTGTGTCTACTGTCACTGGTACCTCTGCTGAAGTATGAGGCACAAGCACACTGTGAAAGCTCCCCTTTCAAGCTAGGAGGCAAGGGCATTACTTAAAACAGTTTGTCACTTAGCTTTTGCAGGTCACAATGAAGGCTCCAATATTCATGTCTAGCAGCACAAGACAGATGTTTTGAGGCAGTTGGTGATATCTAAATGGTGGCTGTAGTAATTTAATTTCCTTTGATGACGGCACGAATGATCAAATTGACCCTTAAGTCATTCATATATACCTTTAGAATACACAACAGTTCTGAGTAAATATGATCCATGTTTGTGCTGCCAGTACCAGACAGAAATCACTGAGATGTGTTTCAAGTGACTGATACTGGACTTTAACATATTTTTGGGAAGGTATATTATTCCCATTCCCAAAAAGGTAATACACAGAGACAGAAGGAACTCACGGTTGTTGATTACGTAGCTGTATGGTTAGAAATAGAAAAAAATGGTTCTTACTGAATAAAATCAGCTGCCTCCACAGATACTTTCTCTGAAGAAATAAGGGCATGTTCTTACTTTAGGTAAGCTTGTGCATACCAATCATCTTAATCACATTGAATTAATATAGAAAAGCATACTTGGGCTGGCTCAAAGCAGGATCTGTAAAATGTTACATCTAACTTTTTGCTGTGTAAAATAACTAATCCAGAATTCTTATATATCTTCCCCAAGATGAGCCAACTTGTATGTCAAGGTTGACTTACTTTAAAAAATACCCCATTTACTTCAGCCCTGTTAGAAATTCTCACTAGAAGTTTCTAAGCATATTTAGAACTCATTTAGAAATGTTTTAGCAAACCCTGCCAAGAAGCAGTAGTCACTTAATAATTTTCCATGCAAAGGGAGCAATTTCCACTGTCAGGACACGAAATTGAAGCAAGATTCTTCCCTATTAATTAATTTTTCCATAAGGATCAGTGTCACCCTTTAAAAGTCAGAAATGGATTGCAACTCATGAACTTCTATTTAAGCTTTGTGATATCTTAGTCATTAAATTACTAACATTTTGGAAAAAAGAAAAGTAAAAGCAAGGCCAAGCAATCAAAAAGCCTCCCAAAACACACCGCACCAACAAGATGCCATAATAGCTCTAAATAAAACAAGATTTTTTATTCCTAAAGGATATTATTAGCTTTACCATGGTTTTTGACCTTTTATTCAAGCCAAGATGAGGGCCTCAAAAGGGAAAAAAAAGAAAAAAAAAAACACAAGAAAGTGTCAGACCTTTCTAGACTTAAGGAAGGTGCTGTATTACTGTGGACAGACAGGGCTTTTATTCACCATGGATATTCCATAAAAGAGGAGAGCAATACCTGGCAGGTTGTCTCCTTTTACTTCTTCCTGGTAAGAAATTCTTATGACTTAGTAATAAAATGTGTTTATCTGACAATAATCCTGCCATTTACAAAATCCTTTTTAACAACTATTTTATTTTTTTTTTCCGTTTTTGAAAATACATTTCTCAAAATAAGACTTTTAGAAGTCAGAATTTATCAAAATTTAGTTTTCAGGACTCATTTAAAAATAATTGAGCATTACATGTAACAATTTCAACTTGAATTTCTGACACAGTTCCCCTAAAAGTTTTTAATATGCTAAGGATGACCAATGTGCAATAGAAGATTCAGCGCAACAAACAATACTGAAGTACCCCAAACTGAAAATTCTATGCAAAAAACCACCATCATTTATAGCCCTAAAATGTCCATTTGGAAAACTATTGAATGCTACAGAAGTCTCTAATACGTGGCTTAGTATTGCTCTAGCTAAAATTTGCACATTGAGTTTTAATAATACCAGTCATCACATAGGAACCACACTGATTATTGCAATTCCTAACTTAGATGCTTTAATACAACAAAGGTTTCCCAAATGACCAAAGACATCTCCACCCCACAGAAAGCCAAACAAGCCACAGCAACCAAAAATCACTCTTCTAGAGTAAGTACCCAATGCTAAACTAGTACAGTTCTCAGGCAAAAACCTCTCTCCTTTCACAGGTGCAAAACTGTTACAGGTATTCACTGATCATTTTAGTCTTCATTTAACCTAACATATTAGAGAAAAAAAAAATTTGGCAGTGTGCTCGTGTCCCACTTTGGGGATGAGAGAAAGCAAAAATGAATGAAAAAATGCAGCTTTTCTTTCCTGAGATACTTTCGGTGACAATGGTCTAAGGCAAGTGTGACAAATCCACAAGCTTTGTTACAGCAATGTCATTACATGCCATGACATTCTACATTTGACATTTATTGAAGTTGTCTTCCTGGAAATGGAGCAAAAGTTTGCAAGAGCTAGTAAGAAATCACAGCCTTTCAAAGAAAAAATACAATTAATTTTGCTTTTACTTTTAAATTACGTCTTGAGGTCTTTCAAGTAACTTAAAAAAAAAAAGACGGTTCAATAAATAGTAATGCACATAACTCTCTAATTAAAAGAGACAGTGGGCTTAGAAAGCCTACAGATTTGGTGAATTCTTAATATAAAGTAAAAATAAAAGGCCCAGGCATGATTTGAGAACATATTATATTAAGAAAGTATGTAGGCATATGCAAAGAGAATTAATTTCATACATTCTCAGCACAACTAAATTGGGAGGATAACAGTATTTCTCTTTAAATAAATTACCACTTGGTCACAGCTTCACTTGTAGGAAATGACTCATGAAGCAATGGTACCATGATAATGGCTGAAAATCATTCATGTTAGTTAAGATGCAAATTACTACAAAACACATGGAAACATTCTGCTTAAGTAGCTTGTGATAAAATAAAATTTGGGAATATTCCAGAGGAATGATCATATTCTTTCAGTCCCTTAACTGAAACATAGACAATGCCTAAACAATGATAGATTAAAACTATGGTGATGTCCAGGTAAATTTATTTATACACTAGGTAGAAAGGCACATCTCAGACATTTGTTAAAGATACTGCACCTTCCCATTAAAACCTGTTTCTAACAGTCCTGTTCTAGTTCCCAAATTTTAAATTATTAATGTTCTGTTACCAAATAAAAATTTAACATTAAATCAGATTCTTTAGAGGAGAACAAAAGAATCTGCTGTGAATTCACCTTTGAATTCACCTTTGAATTTGCCAGCCCTGGGCAGGGTTAGACATACAATATATTATACAAAGCTACTTTTGCATGTATATATCTATATATATGTTATATAATATATATTAACATATATATATGTGTGCTAGATTTCTCTATATACATTTAGCATTAAAGTATCACATTATAACATCATAACAAAGGCAAAAATTACCACTTCTTTGGCCATGGCTGCACAAGAGTCTTAGAGGAAGAATTTAGCCAAATTTTTTTTCAACTGAATTTGTTCGGTGTTGTAATTATGTTTTTCAAGGTATTGATCCATTCCGCTTTCCAGGACTTTGTTAGTTTTTTATATGTATTTTTATACCAGTTCTGCTGCCTTCAGTTAAACCATTCTCCATTCAGTGCCATACATCAAACCTTAAGTAACCGTAAGTCAGATCAATAATTCAGCCATGTAAATCATTTAAAGTTAAACTGTGGATCATGTAAGAGGTCTGTCTTTTATGATTCACTTCAGCTATGAAACCTATTCCAATAAGAGAAGGACAGTTACGTTAGGACACCTATGACTTCCACTGAAACCAATGTGCAATACTGACTCTTCTATGAGATGCATATATCATGTACACAAACTTTACTGTTCTGATATCTTAGCTAGGATAACTTCACACAACTTTACCAGCTTCCAGCTCATAGTCTGGTAACTTCAAACTCACACAAAAGAAACTGTAGGAAAGGCAAGTTGGCTTGATAGAAAAAGACTTCATAACCCCCTCATTGAAAAAAGTTTAAGGTAATCCAGCATTTCTTTTTATACCGTGACATTACCTTCAGCCAGGTAAAAATGCTTCTGCACACATAGACTACATTTGGGGACTCCTTGGTAAGTAAGCAGCCAGTACTAATTTCTGCACAACTTTCATCAAAAGAGAAAAATAGCTTCCAATATATGTACAAATATACACACACATACAAATGTACACTTGCATACACCCTCCTTGCCTTCCAACTCTTCAGCACGCATCTTAGGAAAGACTCCTAGAGGAATCTAATCAATAGAGATCATAAAAATATTATTTTCCTGCTTCCCTTTATCTCTCCTCCTAGAAAAGAAATCTTAAAATTCAGTCTTTCTGCATACTGAGCTCCTGACCTCTTTTTCAAGTTGACAAAAATACTGCAGGAACCCGTCAGACATGCAAGTGCAGAAAAGAATCCTACACAATGAACCATTCCCGAGTCTTTGAAACAAAAATATGAGTGATTGACGAATGCACTTAAATTCCTTCTCTGCCCACGTCAACATCTGTCATGTAAACAGACACATACAGACATAGCCGTGACAACAATCACATGGGGATCTATGCAGTAAGAAAGTCCTCCCTTACAAATAACTGCAGGATCACATATAAAGTTTCTGACTGGTGTTGTAGAAGATCAAAGGTTATGATTAACTAAAACAACATTGGACTATGGAATACAGAATAATCTCATGTAGCAGCATATCAATTAAAGGAAACTGTGCAGATTATGTTCACATTTATTACTGTTTATCTGACAATAAACGGAATTAAGCTTCAGTGGAAGTATATTGTTGCTGATATTAATTACTAATGCCAGTACCCTCATATGAAGTAGAGTAACTGTCTTGTATTATATGATAAAAGCAAGAAACAGAGAGAGACTTATATCAATCCAACAACTATTATTATGGTATGAAACAGTGTAATTTGCACTCAGTAACATCAGAGTTTAGGAGTAGATCCTCAGTATATTGTCACAGAAAGTGAATTTTACTTTTGAAAAAAGATACCAAAAGTTGGGACACCTCCACTCTTTCCTTCCTCTCTCTCTCTCTCACGCATTCCCCTCTCCTTTCCCATGTAAAATTAGATATCTGTTTGGATTTTGATCAGTACACTACAAAAGGGCAGTTCCAGAAGAATTTAGTTTAAAATAAAGTACCAGAGGCCCAACCAGCACAAGCCAGTCATAGACAGAAGCTCACTCAGACATGTGCACTTAACTAACTTTAGTTGAAACACATTAACCTATTATCCCCCTTAGATAAATCCTCAGGAACCAAGGATATTCTTTAACACAATTTATGCAGTTTCCCAAATGCATTTGTTAAACAACCAAAAAATATAAATTACTTCTCTATCAATATTTGGTAGAATTGGGCTGAACACTGCCACAGAAGAAAAGAGTTCCCTGAAATACTGCTGGTTTCATGCTTTTTACTCATTCTACGAGCAGAGATAAAGGGTCAAATAGTGTATAGCGTAGGTTGTAGGGAAGAAAATAAGGACCACTACAGACTAACACAGGCTACAAGATTGGAAACAGACAGGCTTTGCATAAGAACACAACCTTTAACAGAAGAGAAGTTAAAAGCCATAATAAAATACCTCTAACTAGGGCTTTTACATTTTTGTATTATGTTAGAACAATCTGTTTGTATGCTCTATTCATAACACCATAATTATTATTAATGCATAAATATACATTACGTGGTCCAGGATATTAAAAATATCCTGTCAGTTCCTTAAAGGAGGTGATATCAGTAAAGCATCTGCAGTAAATCTGCCAGACATTCTGGAAATAAAAAATTTGCCCCAGAAAGCATGGAAAATTTCACCACCTTCTCCTAAATATTGATAATATTACTTAACGGGAAGCATTGAGTCACTGAAATTTATTTCACATGCAGCAAATGAGTCTGTGGTAAACAGGTAGGTCATCTGTTTACATAGCCAGACACTTGTGGGAAAAAAAAAATCATTTAGAGTTTGTGTGGTGAGGGTAAGGAGGTCAGTATGTTCCCAGTACCCAACCCGTGTTTTCCAAAATTCATTATCAAAGAGAAAAACAGCGTACTTCACTTCTGAGTGGCCTCAAAAAAAGAGCCCTACCTAAAAATGAGTTCAGGCTTTTTTTTTCCCCCTGAAAGAACTGTATTCACAGCTTTTCAATAGCCCTTAGAGTTACTGAGAATGAATGGACTAAAACTGAAACAGCCTACCCCTTAAACTGAAAATGAGTTAGAAGATGAGACACATGGCTATTTCTATGTTAAGTATAACCTCTTTTCATAGCAAAACAAATTAAATAACAATATTCAGAAACAAGAATGTCAACAGATCTATTCAGGATAGACATCAAGTCCTGAAAACTGTTATAATTTAAGAGATAAATATGATCATAAAGAATTTATTCTGGCAAACAGGTAAAGATGCAGCACATATATCCTAACTACATAATCAACTATGTATGTGCAAGCACACACAAATCCAATAGATAGAATTAAATCTGATAAAGCAGTATGCTTCAGGCACGAAACATAATTTTTTAGCTTTGCTCTACAGTTATCTTCAGGTAAGTATAACAGCTACAAAACATTCTGAATAGCATTTGTTGGTGGTTAATGATTTTGATGTACAACATCTCATGCCACTGTATCTCGTGT